>VZRL01001629.1:340218-378305 GCA_013397895.1 Origma solitaria | reverse complement strand
CCATGGGCGGTTTAGATTGGACATTAGGAGGAATTTCTTTACAGAAAAGGTGATTAGATATTAGAATGGGCTGCCCGGTGGTGGAGTCACCGTCCCTGAAAGTGTTTAAGGAAAGACTGATCGTGGCATTCAGTGCCGTGGTCTGGTTGACATGGGGGTGATCGCTCATGGGCTGGCCTTGATTTCAGAGGTCCTTCCCAGCCCCATTGATTCTGTGGGGGCAGCGCTCGCAGTCGCGGTCCGGCTGTGGCCGGTCTGAGCCGCGGGCACGGTGGGTTAGCGAACAACAGGTAGAGAGATCCTAAAGATCCCATGAGCCAAAAAAAAAAAAAAGAAAAAAAAAAGAAAACCGTGGTTATCTCTCATCCTGAGAAAAGACCCGCTTTGATTTGAGTAAGCGGCTGTGTTGTGCACGTCTGGCTGCCCTGCCTTGCGGTCTGCTGCTTTGAGGGCTGCAAGAGAGCAGTGCCCGAGGTCAGACGGAGCAGTCCGAGGCGAGCTGGTGTTCCCCGTCTCCTGCCGCCGCTGCCGCCGCTCGGGCCCCTCGCTGGGAGCGCCGAACGAGCCGGGGAGCTCTGCCCCAGGCTGTGGCTCGCCCAGCGCACGTGTGCACGGATGTGTGAGCTCCGGCATACCGAGCACTGCTGCAGGAGGGGTATTTGTAGGAGGAAGTTTACAGAATCATCATCATCATGCCGTGACAAAAGCTTTTTTTAATAGATCTCCAGACTTGCAACTTTGCAGTTCAATTAGGACTAGTAATACCAGCATAGAGCTGTCTTATCTGGTTTAATAATGCTCCTGTCTATGTGATTTGCTTACATTGGAAAACGACTTTTGAAATCAGATGATCCGTTTCTTTTTTCCTTAATAACAAGGACAGATTTGCATTTATTAGATGCTTGTAGGAAAATGATCTTTTTCTTTGCTGAAGTTGAATTAAACCTTAAATGTTTCACTATAGAAAGTTATGCCACCAGTTCATGAGTTATAGTTTAAAAAAATGCAGCAATAGGTGACTAGGTGAATTTCACCATGTGCTTTCTTTTGTGAGTTCTCTTTAGCAGGTGTATTTGTATAAGGTAGAACTTACCTCTTTGAAGGGACAGAAAGGGCTGAGTGAATTCTGTCTTCTGAATGTATTCTGCCAGAGATCACCTAAAAGACGAAGCCAGAATACGCAGATTTCAATTTAATGGTCACATTCTGTCTAGAGGAGCTTTTTCTCTTGAGAGTTACTGTAACATTCAAGGAACTTTTTCCATCCTTATTTTCCTACTTTACCCCAGCAGCAGCTGCTACTGTAGGTCACTGTAACATGCTGTGACAGCCATGGATCGCCTTGGAAGTCAGTTGATCAGTGCTGATGAAGTGCTGCTTGTGTATGGGCATACTGAAGAGACAGACCTAACATGTAGATCTGATGGTGGAAACCAAATATGATCACCCCAGAAGAAAAGGATTGGGTCCTTGTGCTTGCAGAAACCATTAGAATGGGGTAGTGGTGCAATGGATAGGGAACTGGGTTGTAGTGTGGCAATTCAGTCCTGATCTCTGCTTGAGTAGCCTGAAATGTGCTACTTCTATCAGCTTCACTCACCTGCAGAATAGGGTTAATGAAACTGGCTTTTATTGTATGGAATTGATAAAGTGTAGGTGATGCTGTGCAGTCTTGTGTACCATGTACTGTAGAGTTTCTGCAGCATTGACCTGTTTTTCTCTCACTTTGAGTCTTGAGAGAGAATGTGCAGTTTGCCATTCAAGTTATTAACCACTCACAGCAAAGCTATTTTTTGTCTGGTTCTAACTTGGGTGTCTGAGTTCTTACTCCCTCCAGTCTTTAGTGGGTTGAGAAAAATCTTCTGGGTGGATTTTTTTACAGAGGTGCTTGTCATCTCTCATCAAGTCATCTCTCAATCTCCCTGACTAGGTAGAAGGAAGGATTATGAGGTTTTATGTACAAAGTCTCAAGCAATAATACGTTCCAGAAATTATCAGAAATACAAAGCCATAAGAGAAAGCAATTTCCTTCTATATTTTAATGTTATTTTTTTTTAGCATTCTCAGAGTGCTTGAGTGGTTAACCAGAGAGATTCAGCTGTTGTTCTCCAGTTTGTTGCTAAAGAGCTCAATCAATGGTCCTCATGTGCAAGAATGAGACACTACCAGTGCATCAAGTGCTGGTCCTAAAATCAGTGTAACTGTGCCAAGCCTAGTTGGGACAGTCTGCGTGATGTGATCCTATAAAAGATTTGTTTGAGTGCCTGCTATGCAGAAGGTGTGAACAATTGGCTTAGGAGTTTCTATGAGAACTGAAAGAAAACATACCTGATCATGGGCATCCCTGTGGAAGTTCTGGTGGTCTGGTACTAGCAGGAGTTAGGGTAGGAGCTTAGACACAAGTCTCTCTAGAGACCCATAGCAGGAGTGGCATAACTCCAGCTGGCTTGAGGCACAGAGCCTCCTTTTTCATGATCCTATGAAATCATGTTTTAAGCAAGGAGGGGAAGCATATCTCTTGCCTTAACTTCTTTTTTTATCTGGTCTAACTGGAATCTCTTCCCACTGCTGTTGATTTGCAAGGAGTGGGGAGATGATTTAGCCATGGCAACAGGAGAGTCACAAATGTTCAACAGGAGTGCTGATGTCTTTGCTTTTCATTGTAGGCACAGTGAGCTGCACTTTGTTCCTGGCAGTCAATGGTTTATATTCGGCCAGTGATGATGTGATAGAGCTCACACCAACCAACTTCAACAAGGAGGTCATTCAGAGTGAGAGCCTGTGGCTCGTGGAGTTCTATGCCCCATGGTAAGAGCTGCAGCTGTGTACTTGCTTGCTGTTATGACAGAGGAGCAGCACAGGAATCTGCTGCTGAGCAGCTCAAGGTTTCATTCAGTTTGATGGCCTCATGACTATCAAAATAGCTGGTTTTGGGGTTCCTGTTTTAAATATTTTCATGAGGGGAAGAAGGCAGGAATTGGCACTTCAAGTTGGCAAATAGGGTCTGGTAGCAAAACCTTATCTGTAATTTTTCTACTTCAAATTTTCTGGTTAAATTAGTGTTAAAATGACTGATTAAAGTGCAGTAGGTAAATGAGAAGTTCCCTCACTTCTGTGTTTCTGAGCCTAATTCTGATGTGAAAGCACAGGTCTGAATTCACACTTAAAATTTCCAATTTCCACTGAAAAATACTGGCCTTGTGCATCTTAATTTAGCATCTCTCTTTGTCTTCTGTTCTGCTCAGGTCCAGACCATGGAGTCTATTCCATTTCAATTCTGGTGATATATATTCCATCTTTGTACAAATCCTCTGTGATATCCTCTGCCATCCACAGATCCACTTTCTGAAGAAAGTGGCCTTTCATTGCAACAGCCTGACTGTGTCTGGGCTGATAATTTTAGGGGAAGCCTTGCTGTGCCTCTTTTAGTGTTGCTGCAGTCTATATAACGTGGAGGTTTTTCTCCAGAAGCCTGAGTGATGATGTGATCCTGTGGCAGAGCCTCTTTTTCTCTTCATGAGTAAATCCTCAGTCTTCTACAGTTTGCTGTGAGTGAGTGTGACATATTTGTCAGATCTGAATGACATTTACTGGTTTTTGTTGGCTTTTTTTCTTTCTAAAAGGTGTGGTCATTGTCAAAGGCTAACCCCTGAGTGGAAGAAAGCAGCAACAGCTTTAAAAGTAAGTTTAGCCTTTCAAATGTGCTTGTGGAAGTGGATTGAAGAGAGTTTGGTTGTTTGATATCTGGGTTGGGAACATGGAGGGGTTTGGTCCTTAAAACCATTATCACTTCAATCATACTTGTCCAGACAGAGAAGTATTAGTCAGGCACTTAAAAACTTGGGATTTTTGTTTGGTTTGGTTTGTTTTATCCTTTTTAAAAGAAGCCATTGAATTGTAGAAGAAAGTCAGTTCTGTCCCTGTGAATTCCCATTACTATTCTCTAGGACAGAAAACAGCTTTGTAAGCCATTGGTGATGACTATTTTTTAAGTACAGAAAAATTAGTCATGTCATGATTTGCTGAGCTCCTGCCTATGCAAAGTATGTATTCTTCTTCTTAGAAAACCAAACAAAAAAACCCAACTAAATAATACTCTAAACAATTTAAAATGTATTTTGTCATGCTGAAGAAAGAAGTGGACATTTATAGTGTTCTGTAGTTCAATGCTTGTGGGGTAAAATACCTCTCTTTTGTTGACTGTTCTGTTGCAGTTCTAGTAACTGTCCCTCTCTCTTCCCCCCCTTCCCTTGTGCCCCCAGCAGAGAGTATAAAATGCGTTAAATAGCTGTAGAAGTCTTAGGTGTAATTTTTTGTTTTGTTTTGCAGGGTGTAGTGAAAGTGGGTGCAGTAGATGCAGATAAACATCAATCCTTGGGTGGACAGTATGGAGTCAGAGGGTTTCCAACTATCAAGATATTTGGAGCCAACAAAAACAAAGCAGAGGATTATCAGGGTAAATATGATCTTTTAAATGTTGCATGCCTAAAAACTTCCCTGAATTCAGTAATTATGGTAGCTGTTAGTGCTGTGTTGTATGGTGTTTCCTTCCTGTCCAGTGCTTTTAGTAACTGAGAGACAGATGGGTGGGAGTAGCTTGTGTATGTCTTAGCATTGTCTAACAGTCTCACCTGCAGTTCATAGTTGTTGGAGGTTGATAGGCAGGTTCAAGGAATTATTCCTTTCTTCGTATTTATTTGGAGCTTGCCATAGAGTCACCCCTCATTAGAAAAACCAGGTAGTGAAAAGGTGTAGTGAAGTCAGTCCTGCTTCTTGTGTTTTAAGTCAGATGTCCCACCACTACTACTGTATCACTCATAGCCCAGTCCTGCTTTCCCTGAAAAATCGTTAGGGTGAGGGAGGATTAAGTTTGTAATTGAGGTAGGAGCATACCTTAAACTGGCCTTTTGATGATTTGATCACTTATTTTGCTGCACTGCAGGTGGGAGGACAAGTGATGCTATTGTCGATGCTGCTCTAAGTGCTCTTCGGTCCCTGGTGAAAGAACGTCTAAGTGGCAGAAGTGGAGGATACAGTTCTGGAAAACAGGTATTTGAGGGAACGTGCGCTTGTTTTTCAACTGGCGACTTCCAACTCAGTGGTGGAATTGGAAGGGATGTCTGGAGTTTTATCTAGTCCAGGCGCCCTGCCCAGTGCAGGGCCAGCTGGGGCAGATTGCTCAGGTCTGTGTCCCTTTAACTTGTGAGTATCTCCAAGAACTGAGACTCCAAATGGACTTCATTCTCCAGGCAACCTGTTCCAGTGTTTGACCATGCTCACAGTAGAAATCTTTTATGTTTTAAGTTTTAGAATCACAGAATGGTATTTCTTGCATTTCAACTTTGTCCCTTTTTTTCTCTTGTTGCAGACAAGAACCTGCCTTTGTTTTTTTTTTCACTCTCCTTGATCCTCTCATCACATGTCAGATGCTCAAAGCCCTTAATCAGCTCTGACCATTGGCTGGACTTGCTCCAGCCTGTGCATTCATGTTCTATGGGGAAGCCCAGAACTAGATGCAGCGCTCCAGGTGTTTCACATTGTGCTGAGCAGAGGAAAAGATTGCCTCTTCAGACCTGCTGGCAACTCTCTGCCTAGTGCATCTCAGGAGGGTGTTGGCCACCTATGCCACAGGATTGCAGTGCTGGCTCATGTTCAGCTTGTCCACTAGGACACTCATGTTACTCTTCGAAAAGTTGTTTTCCAGCCAGTCAATTCTCAGTGTGTGCTGGTATATGAGGCTGTTGCTCTGCAGGTGTATCTCCCTTTGAACTTTGGGGTTCCTGTTAGCCCCATTCTCCAGGTGGTTCAGGTGCCATTTACCTGGTCCTAGTCTAAAATAGACAGATCAGGTTTTTTAAATCTGGTAGTGTTTTTCTGAAGTTGACTTGCTGGATTTCCACCTAAAGGTAATTTGAAAAGCTTCTGGCTCCTACTACTGTTTCTAAATCATGGTGCAAATACACTCTGATGTCCTCAGGGTGGCCACATAGAAGGTCTGGGTGGACTGTACCCTGTAGTGTATCGTGCTCCCATATGTTTGTTTTGCCTGGAAGCCAGGACTTGGTTCCAGATGGAAGTGGGGGTTGGAGAGCACTTTATTCATGGACAGATCAGAGCATGAAGAACTGAGAAAGTGTTCCCACATCTTCTCGGTAGTCAGTTTGACCTGATTTCTCTTTTTTTCATGAGAAGGTTTGTAGTAGGCGTAAAAGTTAGAGGCAGACGAGGCAAAGGGCTAGCGGGAGGGAGTTCCCCTCCTATCTCCCCTTTATTAAGGGTAAGGGGTTTAGGGTCGAGGTGTTCGGGAGGGGGAGAGGGAGGAGAGGAACAGCCATTACAGAACTTCTTTCGCTGGCTTATAAAGGGGGTAGGTTAACCAATAAGGAAAGAGGGAAAGGGTGGGGATAAGCATACAGAACCAATAACTACAAATAAGGGTGGAGTACAATTCTAAGCAACCAATAATATATATAACAGAACAGAACTTGCTGGAAGAGAGGGCGGAGCCAGCGTCCTGGGCACGCCTCCCGCAATCCCAGGGCGGAGTCCATGACGGCCCTAGCAAGGAGTTCGCCCCGGGGGGGCGGGGGCAGCTTGGGGGCCGACCCGCCACAAAGGTTCATTTGCTGTGTCCTGAAAGTGCTGCAGGGAATAGGCTGTGTGTACTGTCAGTTCTAAAATGGGAAGTTGTATCACCTAACACTGCCTGGTTTGTATCTTGCTCAAATAAAGATCATTTGGTACAATGTAACACACAGAAGCTGGCTTGTGTGGGAGACCAGTTTTGGTTACTTCTTACACGAGGGTCTCTTTGTTTCTTACAGAGCCGGGAGAGCGGAGGTGGAGATAAGAAGGATGTGATTGAGCTGACTGATGACAGCTTTGATAAGAATGTCATAAATAGTGACGATGTGTGGATGGTGGAGTTTTATGCCCCATGGTGTGGGCACTGCAAAAAGTAAATGAGGTTTTTCTTTAACAATTCTGTTCCTGTTAGTGCATGTGCTTGTTTTGTGTAATACCCTTAATCCCTTAAAAGAGACCTTGCATCTCTGGTACATCAGAAGTGGAGTTTTTGTAAGGTGATCTAACAAAAATATGTGGTCTTCTGCTCCGGCCCCTTTGCTGCTGCTCTGGCTGCACTCCTCCTTAGCAGTAAAATTCCCAGCTATCAGTAGAAATAAGATCTGGAGGTTATATTAAACTTTTCATTCCTGCAGACACAGGATGTCAGTCTTATTTGGATAACCCTCTTAGCTGTTGTTCTCTGCAAGAGCCTTTTTTCCTTGAGTAAAATATGCTACATAATGTTGAAGTGTGGTATACTTTTGCTAGCTCTGAGAGAGCTTAGGGCACTTTTACTCTGTTTTTCAGCCTGGAGCCAGAATGGGCAGCTGCTGCCACTGAAGTGAAGGAGCAAACAAAAGGAAAAGTAAAGCTGGCTGCAGTAGATGCAACAGTCAATCAGATGTTGGCAAGCCGATATGGGGTGAGTATGCTCTGCAGTGGTTACAATTTCCTTTCCATCTCTATCAAGTCAGATTTCTCTTCAATCCTTGCTGAACTGTTCCTTAATTTGGTACTGCTTAAATGTTTTGTGTTAAAAATAAGTGACACAAACAATTTTTTCCCACAAATAATTCATGAACGTCAGTAACAATATAAATAAATGGAGAGAGGGGAAAAGAATTAATCTGGATGTTGCTGAGGAGAAAGGCTGTTTGTTTCCATAAGATCTTGTATACCTTTATCATCTGGAGTGAGAGGTCTCTCTCTTCAGACTGTAGGCTGGTTGGGCATCTGTGGAACCCTTGGAGCCAATTAGCAGGGATCACTCCAACAGTATTAGGTGCCCAGATCAGGTGTGTTGCTCACCAAAAGAGAACAGATACTCTTGAAGTTTTAGTACAGTCCATGGAGCTTACAGTGTGCTGCGTAGTTTCCCTTGAAGTGCATGTGGCTGACAATGTAGAGGAACATTGAGCGAGATGTACTGGAACTGTAGCAGAAAGAGCTTAAGGTCCACTTGTTGCCATGTAGGCACAGTGTTGTTCTCCCACAGATAAATCAGGAAACTAATGTTTAATAAATATGAAGGGTGAAGATAGTCCTCATGGTACTTAAACCTTCAGTGCTTGGTGAATCTAAATTGAGATGAAACCATTGCTGGTTCATCAGGCCAAAACCCCAAAGCAGCATTTTAGTGTATCTTAACCTTACTTTGAATTGCTACAAAGGTAGGAAGCTACAAAATTCAATTTCAGTCAGAACATGTGAGACTTGATACACAAAGATGTTAAATCTCTTCCCTTGCTCTTAATCTAGAACACATCAGACAAGCAGATAATTTCCACCATAAATATCAGGTTTATTTGAGCTGATGGCTTAAACTTGTCTTGCAGATTCGTGGATTTCCCACCATTAAAATCTTCCAGAAAGGAGAAGACCCTGTTGATTATGATGGTGGGAGAACTAGATCTGATATCATTGCTCGTGCTCTGGATCTCTTTTCTGATAATGCACCACCACCTGAGCTCCTGGAGGTACCTCTACATCATTTTCTCAAATTGCTTTCCCATCATTTTTACAGGTCTATATGAACTCTAAATAAAACTGCCTGAGTGCAGTGCTTGTGCACTGTTTTGTCCCAGAAAGTAAAAGATGACAAGTCTTGAATAACAAAAGCTGAATGTTCATTTCTACTGTCAATTTGTTGTTGACTGAAAGATGGTCAGAACTGATACAGTGAAGGCACTGACGGGATGGTGCCAGGGTGTCCGAATCTGCTCTTGAAGAGTGAGTGAAAAAGTTGGGTTCTGTGCCCCATCCCTTTTCTTACAATAAGAGGGCAGGGTCTTATCATTTGTAAGCTTTCCATTAGGAGATGCATGATGAGCAGTTTTGCTTGTCAAAAAAACTCCAACCTCTATAAGGCAACTTCTTTTTTCAGCTTGCCGTTGGCAGATTTGAAATGGTGATTACTTGTCTCTAAAGTGAGGTGCACGCAAGACAATCCATTGGGATGCAGAAAGGAAAAAAACAAAAACATTTGTACTATTAATAAACCTAAAGATATTTTTAAATGGTGCTTATTTCATCTTTCACATACTTTTAAATTTTTTATTTTGTATGCTTTATAATATTAATACAGCAATACATGTTGATGTATGTGTACATGCATATGATTTATATACATATATCAAGGACTGCATGCTTAGAAATTTTTTTACTGGTGGGGTGCACAATCAAAGGTTGGAGACCACTGGTGTAGGTCACTGGATTAATTCCTTTTTGAGACAGATCCCACAGAAACAGTGTTGCTGTTACTGTTGCTTGAACCTCCTCATCCCCAGCAAAGACTGCCTTTGCTGGCTCTCCTTTGTGCTCACAGGCATTCACATAGGCCTGGGGGGGCTCTTTCCAGCCCTGGGCAAAGACAGTGATTTTGAGCAAGAAGTGACATCTGACTGTGCTTTCTCTAGCCTTTATGTGGTACTGCTTAGTTTCCTGTTGCTGCAAGTCTCAACAGAAGACTCTGTGAATACTTTGTAAATTACTCTTGTGCTGGGGGACCAGTGAAGTAGGAGAGACTTGTAAGCTTTTGTGTCAAGTTGTTTCATCCTGCCTTGTAGAACCAAATTATTAGGCTGTTGGAGGGAAGTGCAGTCACAACTGAAGTACCAAGTCTTACTGTTATTGACCTGCTGTTTTTTTCTAGATAATTAGTGAGGATGTTCTGAAGAGTACCTGTGATGCTCATCAGCTCTGCATCATTTCTGTCCTGCCTCATATTCTTGACACAGGTACACATACAAGCAAGCAGACTTTTGTATGAATATATCACTTAAAAGATGTAGATGTGTTTTTTAACTTGTCCAATTCTGTCTAACAAACAGGAGCTTCAGGGAGAAATTCCTACCTGGATGTCATGTTAAAAATGGCTGAAAAATACAAAAAGAAAATGTGGGGGTAAGTGTCATTGTCCACTGGTTGTCTTGGAAAAGACTGAGCATTTCTGGGAGTAATGGGGTAAAACTTGTATGATACCTGTTCAGCTACAGAAAAGAGTTGTCCCTTGTTCAGGGTAGCATATCTTGGCATTTCACTAATTACCTGGGAATGCTGCAACTTTAAAATAACCCATTTTATTTTATTTTCATCCACCTCTGCATTTACAAGTGATATCTAAGCATTAATGAGACTAAGCATCTTTTACTCTCTTCCTGAATACGGAAATATTCTAGGGATGTTTCTTTTACCGTCTTTTCCTGATTGGTGAGTCTGTCAGTGTGACTGTTGAATTCTCAAAAAACCAGGTAAATTGCAGTTTATTAATAAGTTTCATGCTCTTCAAGAAACAGATCAGCAGGCTATGCCTTTACTTCTCCATCTCTCAGGTGCAGGTTAGGATCTCTGGGACTTCTCAGGAAAGTGAGAGCTGTTCTATCACACTGACTGCAGTGAAAGGGAGCAAAATGGCATGAAAGCCTGGGGGAAAATGCTGAGATTGGTTCATTCCAGAGGCTCCTCAGGGGGCTTGCTAAGCATTAGAGGAACTGAGACTTGACTAGTGAGGCACAAATACTGAGTGTACTTCACTAGAAATCCTCCATAGTGATATTTGGGCAGGACTTTGTAATCTATAGATTCGTGACTTGAGTACTTTTAAACCTTCCTTAATACCAGCTAAAGTGTAGCAGTGTGTTCAAGATGGTAACATAATTCTTCCCCTGCACTGTGTTTAGCAGCTGTTCTTATCCAGCTTTCAGTGGCTGTGTGGATGGGACTGGCCTGAGGTGCTGCTGAGAAGGGGCTTTCTTCTGTTGCAAGATTCAAGATCAGCACCCTCCTTTTTCCTGCTGACTTTGAAAGTGTCAAGGGCAATACGAAGCCCTGCTTGAACTCTGCAGGGTTGCAGAATATGTGTGATTTGAAAATTATTGTAGTGCCTATCCTCATTACTAATTATCTGTTTCATCTTTTCCTCAAGGTGGCTGTGGACAGAGGCAGGTGCTCAGTCAGATCTTGAGAGCTCTCTGGGGATTGGAGGCTTTGGGTATCCAGCAATGGCGGCTGTTAATGCTCGGAAGATGAAATTTGCCCTTCTGAAAGGATCATTCAGTGAGCAAGGGATTAATGAGTTTCTCAGGTATGAAATCTTCAAGTGACTTAAATCTTTCTGTAACTGGGGCTGTGACTCTTTAGACCACAATCAGGCTCTCCTGGATCAGACAAGACTTGCACAGTTAAGAGAATCAAGATGATGAGAATTCAGTGGAGTAAGGGAATGGTTTCAGTGGGGATTGCAATAAAGCATTCATTACCTTTATGTGGTGTGCAGAATTAAGTTGGCCGTTTAGACTTAGGTGATTTCAGTACAACTTTTGAAAACAGAAATGGGCTTTGATGTTGAAAAGTTCTGTTTCTTTGATAACTTAAAAAATAACTTAGTAATCAATTCCGTTTAATTCAAATGGTGCATTCTGAGTAGTCATTAGTAATAGGAAAGTTCCCAGTTTGGGAGTCTTAAATGGGTGCTGTTGAAGTTCTTGAGGTTGTATATGTTGCTGTTCATCTTTCTGATTCAGTCTGGTCCTATCTTTCCCCTCCCACTTTTCCATTCTCCTGCCACTTGATAAATTGATTGGGGGAGCTGAAGCAATCCCTCCAAAAAGTCAATAGTTCACTGCTCAGCAAAAGTTCCGTGAAAAACAGCCTCTTGGGTAGCTGGGCAAGAGCCAGTGCTGAGGAGAATGGAATAGGGAAAGGAATAGAGAGGATGACAGGAGGTGGCAGCAGCACTGAAACAGAGCAGCTAAACTTAAACTGCAGTGTGGTCAGAGTGAAGTGGGAACTCTGCTTCCAGGTAAAGGACCAGCTGCCCTAAGTTATGCAAGAGCCCTCGAGACCTTACATTAGCAGTGTTATTTCCACATCTGTCCTTGGGGAATGGCAGAGAACAGCCACAATTGCAGAAGCAAATGCAACAGCCTCTCCCAAGCCCTGACTGAATGCAGTTCCTACTGAATTAATGGAATCAGTGCTATATTCTTACCTGTCAAAGTGATCAGACTTGTTCCTTAATGCCAAAAAAAGAATTGTTCTTAGGGCATTAAGTAAAATACGGGATTCAGATGCGAGAAATACCAGGCAATTTGTACTAATACATGTGAAAGTGTCTGCCTTTGTCCTACATGGCAAATTTTCTTAGTCTATAAAATTCATCTTAGTGAAGCCACTCCTGTGTGAGGTTGGATGGTGCTTCCAGGACACAACAGCCAATTTAACAGCTAACATTGCATTAGGTAATTGGTTTGCTATTGTCTTATCATGCAGCACTACTTGCTAGAATAATCTCTTACTTTACACTTCAGCTCAGCTGTGCAGCCTAGAGAAAGCAGCATAATCACAGCTGGTGTGGCTGGCTATTCACTTAGCTGCTGTAGGCAGCTTCTGCAATCTAATAGGCAGTCTCAGCAGTGTTGACTACAAGCAAGGAAATTGGCACTGTGAAAAGCATAAAAATTGTGAGCTCCACTTAGGGAGGAATGCTAATTCAGTCTTATTTACCTCTGAAAGAATGCAAAGGGATTAGCTTCTCTGGGTTTTAATGCTGGGCTTTTTGAGCAAGCCTAACTAGCAAGTGCACGATGAAATGTCTCAAACAGAAGCTTGTTACCTCGTACCCTTTGGAACTCATGGGGACTTAGTCTCCACTAATGACAATCACTGGTGTTTTCAACTAACACTTGCAGGTGACTTCCAGAACTAGAATTACAGACTCCCCTTGGAGTTGCCTTAAGTGGTAAACTGTTAAAAGGGGCTGCACTTATCTGTGATTGTTACACTGCTGAATTATACAATAGTGTAGCTCACAGATGTCTTTGAATCCAATTGTAAATTTTCAATGCTACTTCAAGGGTTTTGTCATTTCCTGCTTCTTGATTTTAAATTTTTGCATCTGGACAGTTTAGATTTGCTTGAAGAGATGAAATCTTAACATTGTCTTCCGTTTATCTGAAGCACGCCCTGTTCCAGGTGGATGGAGGTTGGAGGAATTTCTTAAATTTAATTGTTACTTGTTTTTTCTCAGGGAACTTTCTGTTGGTCGTGGCTCTACAGCACCAGTGGGTGGTGGAGCTTTCCCCAAAATTCATTCAGTAGAACCTTGGGATGGCAAAGATGGTGAGGTAAGAGGTGGTCTGTTTTTGAAAGTGCTGAGGAATTGCTGTGTTCAGAAGTGATAGGATAGAGTAACTAACAACTGTCAGCATGAAAATTCTTGTTCTGACAAGATTGTGGCAAGTTGTGTTTATGGTTTCCCATTATCTAAATCCTGCCAGCGGACCAAATGGCACATTGATCATCTGCCATTGTGGACCACGTGTTCCTGCCTAACTGTTTAGGAGGTGATCTGAAAGCTGAGTCCCTCGAGGCAGAAATGTATTACCACTGCTGACTAAGGGAGGTGGTAGTGCATGCATTCAAGACCCCAGTTTTGTGGAGACTTGGGTTCTGCAATATGCTGACCTTGCCATCAAGGTCTTAATGTCAGAAAGTTTGTCAGGTAAAGCCCGTGTAATAAATAACACGGTGACTAAATCTACATTCTTAAGGTTCAACATTGCTGTAAAAAACAGTTACTGCAGTCCTTCGATCTACTTCAGATAGATAAAAACACTGAATATTGTAGTAGTTGTATTATGTAGTTTATTTGTATAGCCTTCATCTGGAGTATTTTGATTAGTAAAAAACAACCTCCTAGTCTAAACTGATCTCTTGTCCTGTGCTTAGTGCACTTGGAATTTTATGACTGAAAGAGATGACAGGAGAGAGCTTTACTCTCAGGATGAAGTAAGAATCTTTCCAACTCAGGGATCTCCCGGCATTAAGCACTTCTAAACATGTACTCAAAACTTTCCCTTTTTTGCAGCTTCCAGTTGAAGATGACATTGATCTCAGTGATGTGGATCTGGATGACTGGGATAAAGATGAGCTGTGAGATATTCAGGAAACTTCTTTTCTTGGGAGAGTTTGCGCAGCAGTTTGCAGCCTGGATCACAATCAGACAGATATTTCAGTGGCCTTTTTATGGAGAAGTAGCACATGACACACTGTGCTATTGGATGCACTGCAGCAGTGGACTGTACGCATCTCAAGAAAACATTGCAGAAATTCTATGAATTGTCATAACCAGTAAACTTGATTGTATTCTGTGTAACAAATATTTTGAGGACAACATGGATATTTCTTTGGAACATCTTGGTTTTTATTTTGTTGATAATGTGCTGTTTGAGTGTTACTGGAGGCTGTTAGTGTAACCAATTTTAACTGTAATTTTTTTCATGGAGGTGGAACCTGCTCAGCTTCTGTTTCAATTAAAGAATAAAATATTTTTTGACACACAGTGTTAGTCTTGTATAGAGTAAGAAAGGTGCACATATTACAAGCAGTCCTATTTTGGATGACTCTTGGAAGTGAACTGTAGAATAGAGAAGCTTGTGCAGAGGGGAGTCCTAAACCACCTCCTTGCTGTGAGGTCTTGACAGCTTGGGCTAAAGCCTGATAAGATGGACAATCTTAGTTTAAATGCTCTTCAGTCTTCCTTTTCCTATTCCTTCTCAGGGGCTTTCTCTTTCTTTGTGCCAGACTTCATAAGATCATTAATACAAAGGAAGTGGGATTGCTGCTGCAATGAGAGATGCTGGGAGCTGTTGGTCTTTCCCTTGGATTAGTGATGAAGCTAATCAGCATTTTAGGGCATAAGGATTTCTGGGTGCTAACAGAAAACCACCCTGGTGCTGTCTCCAGCAAATTGAGTAATATTTCTTCACTTCCCATCTTGCATTGTTTTGATCTGAAATTGCTATCTCCTTGGAAGGGGAATCAGGACTGGGAATAGGGATGTTTACTGCTGGTTTTTAAATAAAAATACTGTTATGTTATTGCTCTCCATGTCTTGTATATTGGTGTCTAGTGAAGTGACCCTGAAGTGATCAGCTTGTTTATAAATAAGGAATGAAAGGGCTGAAAGTTTCCCCTTCTTTCAAGGAAATAACATAATAAGGATATTTGTCATCTGGTGTCTGTAAGAGATTGCCCATAGCTCATCCCTGTGAAAGGCAGTGTTGGAACCACGGGCAGCCAGCAGTAACTGCTGATTCCATGCAGGACATGTGCTCCAACTCCTAAGTCATCCCAGCAGATAAGATCTAATGGAACTGTTCTAACTGAAATATCTTTGCAAAAACTAAACTCATGAGTACTTGGGACTGTAAATCATATTATGATAAGTTCCACAGCACTTTTGAGGATCTTTCCTCTTAAGCTTTTGGTTTTTTGTCAAATTAAAGGAACTTTGGGCTTTGCTCTGATGCTTTCTACTTTTTTTGTTTGGATATTTTTAAAGTTTGCTGTGTTAGAAAAAGAGGACTGTATACACGTAGTAGATCCAGTAGCGATCACACTTTTTTTGAATTGTTTTATTTCAAGTCCAATAGATATTCCATCTTTGTAATTTACCAAAAAAATAAATACTACCATAGTACCTCTGCCTCTGAAATATGTTTTTATAAAACTATGAATAAGAGATACTTATATTGTAGTCACTGTAAAAATTACTAGAAGTGGTAGGAAGATCATCCTGCTACAGCATCTGCATTTTAATTTAACTTTCAGCAGCTAAAGATTGTTTTACTGTAACATTAGAGTCTTGAAAATTAATAGATAAAGCTTGAGCAATTCTTCTTTAACTGCAGTCAAGAAGACTGAGGTCAATCTTGAAATAGACATAAGGATAGTATTCTTGATTACTCAGTTGTAACCCAGGGATGTCCATGCCAGGCTGCAAAAGGAGGTAGTGGCTTTAGTACCAGTAAACAAACGTGCGCACTTCCAAGCTACAGGGGATTGCTTTTGTGCTCCTCTCCCACTGGTGCAATGGAGCTTTTTATTTGCTGTGTTTAAGGTGAGGAATTCACCACCGCAAATCTGGTCTGCTTGTTTCAGGTTGCCTAATGTAATTAGCACTGAGAATTCACGCTTGGTTGCTATGCTATGAACTTGTAGCATTTTTGTGTGCTTCAGTTGTAGAGCAACTAACCTCTGTCCCTTTAAGCAGAGGGACTCATGCTTGCTGGTTTTAGGCTGTTTTAAAGGCCTGCTAGCTCATTTATTGCTTTAGCCTAAATTGTTTTGAATTGTATTTCAAGATAAGGGGAAGGAGAAAGCAAGTACTGCTGCTTGCTGAAGGCCTAGGCTATTTATAACAGCCTTTTACAGGGGACAGAGGAATCGCAGTCCTATCATTTAGTTCCAAATTTATTTTCCTTGCTTGTGTTGAGCTGAATGTTTATAGCACATTTTAAGCTTTTTACATAGGGGAACTGCCATAATTGAGCTGACCTATTTTGTTCCGGTAGCTGTAAACATCCAATTCTTCAACAGAAAATGTAAGGAATCTCTAGGCATCTGCATCATAATCTGAGCCTACCCTAATCCAGTCTGTAACCACCTGGGATTAGAGCTATATCCAGGGTCCCTAGCACTGGAGGATGTGAGGAGATGCATGGACCCCTGGACAGTGGAAATTTGGCTAAGCTGAGAGAAGCTACAGCACCTACACTTGCAGTCCAGATACTTACATCCATGATACTTGCTGCTGCAACTTCATCCAGGTGTTTGAAGACCACGTTCAGGACGTCTCTCAGGCGTTTTACAGACTTCCTATTTGGCTGCAGCAGCATTGCTTGGAAATTCACAGGGAGGCCATACCTTGGAACACAACATACACGATCATCTGCTGGGAAGGGGCACAGCTTCCCGCTCTTCTCCATCCTCAGCCTCCAGGCATGCCAGCTGGTGGTGCATTGCAGAAACAATGCTGCCTCCTTATGGAAAGCATTTTCTTTTTGAAGCCAAAGGTCAACTAAACAGTGTCTTTCTGTTTCCCCTTCCCTGTAAATGCCCAAAGAATCATTTTTCATCAGATTCACTTATCACCGTTTTTGTGAACATCTGTATTGTCTCCTGTGAGCTCCTGTGGGGTGAAGTGTGTAAGGCACACACCTTGAGCAAGACAGAAGAAGGTGTGTAAGGGTTCCTCCCACAAAGGAACTGCACCAGGAAGAGAGCTGTACATTTTGACTTCCCCAGGAACCTCTGCCTGCACTCTCTGTTTACCCACTTACCTCAGGACAGATTCAACAAAAACTCTCAAGGCTTTCACATGAATCCAAGCCACAAACGCTTCACTGAAGTTCACCTTCAGCCAGCGCAGTAAGGGGCCCTACGAGAACAGAACAGTGCTGTGATCCCCTCGATGAGTGAAGCAGCTCCACAGCCAACACCACCACTGAAGCCATGGTGGGCCGCTGGGATAGTTCCCAGGCAGCCCAATAGTGGCTCCCAGTCTATTAGAAACTCGAGTGACCTTGGCCAAATCATGTTATTTATCCCATACCTCAGTTTTATGGGCTAAATGGAGCTCACCAGAGACAGTTGGAACCATTTTTGAGAGAGGTGCCTAGGCATGCTGGTAGCAAAGGCTGCCACTATGTGGGCCACCAACTTACAAGGTGCTACTTACATATTGTTGTTTCTTGTCAGAAGCCAATTTCATCAGCTCTTCCTTTTCACATTTCAGTTCCTTCTCATCATAATAGAATTCTCGAACCATGAACCTACAATTGAATGGCATCTGCTCTCACAAGCTGTAGTCCAGCCAATATGCTTATTCATTTCTTTTGCCGCTGGAGAAGCAGGTATGGAAGTTGCCAGCTATTTACCAAGTTAAAGTATGTAGAGGAAGGGAGTTGAAGTCACCCCAGAAAGCCAGCTTCCTGCTGTCAGCAGTATGAGAGCAGAAAGGACAATTCCAGGATCGGTAATTTGGACCTTAAAGAACAGGAACAATGACTGCTACCACAGCTCCTTCCCACCCTGCTTCTGAGTGGCTTTAGGTTCAACAGCAGCCCAAGCAGTCAAGAAGTCCTCAAGCCAGTGATGGATTCAGCACACTGCACACAAGACAAGCCTCACCTTATCCTCATCTCTTGCTAGCCTGCCCAGTGGTCAGTGCTTCTTACCTGTTTTCCCTGGCTTTGGCCTTGAAGTCATCCATCACTTTTCTAAATAGGGTCACAGTGAAGAGTCCTCCCTCTGCATCCTCAGCAATCATTCTGTGGGAGGGAAATCCACTGCTGTGATTTGACATGGTAAATCCCTCATGCCTTTTTTACCTACCTCACCTTCTGCTTTTTCAATTCTTTTCATTTTCATTTATGATACTCAACACCCTGCTTTTCAAAACCTGCTGTGACTGAAACAGGGAGCAATGACTTGACTTGCACTGGCTACTCTATATCCAATGTAAAACTGAGTTTAGTTCTTGAACCCTCTGCAGTACACACACATCCTGACTGCCTGATTACCTGGTAATGTTCCCCCACCTCTACATGCACTTGTGTTATTGAGACAGGCACTAGCAAACAGCTTCTTTCTTTCTCTCTGCTTTCCACTTTCTCCATTTCAGGTAATACCACGGTCAGCTCATGTACCCTGGACTGGATCTCATGGTCTGCGTGAGCTGAGCAGTGGAACGTTTAAGTCCTAGGGAAGATTGTTTTACCCCAGGGTGAAAGATGAGTTAATATGCCATTTTCTAGTGCAAATGACAGTATGCTGAATTATTCTATGCTACAACAGGAAGAAATTAAAAATGCAAATTTAGTGTTTGATCTTTTTATACTTTCCATAAACCTCTATGTGACTGCATGTGTCTGAACTATACCTCAATTACTGTAATAAATTGGCTGTTTTACACAAAAAGAAGCAACGGCCTGGTTGAAAGTAGAAAGAAATAGATTAGTGGAAAAAGGAACAAGCTAATTGTAAAAAAACCTGACTTTTTTCTTTCATCTGTACTTCCCTTCAACAGACTCATTTCTATTTAAATTGCAAATATGTTAACATGGAGCCTATGCATTAGACTAGTGATTTCCTCTAGGATCCACCAATTTGAGGGGCTAAAACATGACAGGGATCTCTGAAACAAACAGGGAGCTTAATTTGGAATTTCACTTACTTGGTGGAGCGAGGCACGACCATATCTGAGAGTGATTCATAGGTCTTCTGCCACTGTATGTAGCTTGACCTTTGAGCAACACAAAACAAAGCACAGTAAATAAATACTGTACATTGGAAAGCAAATGTTGATCTATGTAGTTAATTAACCAAATAACTTAGGGTAGAAGGGTTGAGCTTTTTGTGCTGGGTTAAGATACATTAAGCCTCTCGTATCCTTTCCTCTCCTAGTCACCAGCTGAGGAGATGTTTCCCTCAACACTACACCCTCAGTCTTCACTTTGGATCTTGGCTTGAGGAAGGGGCAACAACAGGAAGATGATGGTGGGAAGAACATGGCACATACTTCCAGGCTGCCACACAGTGTCCCATGGTCCAGGAACCCTGCACAAGCTGTCCTGATCCATGGGTAGGTGTGCTACACCTGCTATGTGCAATCCCAGAGCTGATCTGGTGCTGATCACACTCATGGTGAGTGCCAACACTGGGAGAAAGGCAACAGGGAGATGGTAAGAGTTTACAAAGGGAGAAGTCTATTTTTAAGGTGATTAAACTCAGATAACAAACTTAACAAACTTACCTCAGATAGCTTTTTGCAACCTGGTTTTCACAGACAGAAAAGTAATGGTGCTGTAGGTATGTGTTGGGACAGGGCTATATGGAGAGTGTAGGGCTCTGAGGAGAACATGGTGTAACTTCACCATTGGTGGCAGTCATCCTATGTGCAGGCACTTACAAGGGCACAGCCAGCAGAGACCATGAGTTGGACAGGTCTAATTCCTTTTAGAAACTGCCTATGCTGCAGTAAGAATCTGTTTTTCTTTTAGCTCTAACTATTCCTGTCAGGAGACTGATTGAGAACCTGCTTGTAACCATGAAAAACCCACACCCCAATTGTCCTGCTCCAGTTTTAGTGCAGTCTTTGTCTCCTTTTGTGCCAGTACCACTCTTGGCAGAAACCGTTCTTTCTTCTTTGCTAAGGGCTCCACCTGCATCCCGGTCAGGGCACTCATGAGCTGCCCCAACCTGATCTGGTATTGCCTGGTTCCGGTGCTTAGGCCGGGGCTCAATGCCACATGGGGTGTGTGTGCACACTGTTGCCTTACTTTGGCACCACGACGAGCAGCGTGATAAGATACTCGGAATTCAGAACAAAGTCTTCTTTATGCACAATGTCTGCCAGGGTCCGGGTCAGCAGATTTCCCCTAAGGTGAAGAAGACAAAGTAAAAGTAACAGTAGCAGGAACTCAGCAGTGGAACATTGGAGGCATTGTGGAGATGATTAGTAATATACACCGGGGTAGATAGAAGAAGGCTCAGAAAGAGGTGGCTAAAGGACACATCTATACTTCTGAAATGGCTGTTTCATTTTCTGTACTGCAACTAAAAGAATCAAAAAGCAACTAATACTAAGGACACAATATTTGTGACTAGCACTAGGCTAGTTTATGCCCTTTATGTGAAATGACACCATGCTGCTGCTCATTTTTACAGTAAGGGTGTAAATGCTTGGGAAGTGCACATCTTCTCCCAGTCATTGCCACATCTTGTGGGAAGCACCTGCTCTCTCAGGAAGCCTGTTGAGCTGCCTGCGTGACCATGCTGCAGGCAGAGTGAGCCATGTGAGTACAGACCTAAGCCAGCACAGCAACCTGGCATTCCTGGACTGCCGTGGACAATCACACTGACACACCTCCTGCTGAATGGCAGCGAGAGCAGCAGTCTCATGTGCAGGTGGGACCTGCAGGATGTCCCACAGACTAAGCCCACATGATCACATTAAGTCCTAGGACATGTGTATGGCTGGAAGCCACTGGGTGTATAAGAGAAAAGCAGTAGCCCTCCTTGTCACTGGGCAGGAATGAAGAAGGACCTAAACTAGATGTTTTTGGTTTGAGGTTCACTGGGCCAGTCTAAATATTAATTAACTTGCTGGTAACTCATTAGATGTTTGTTCAACCCAAGCTATCTGGCACTGGTGGACACCAGAGTTGCCAGCATTTAAATGTGGATAGAAAGGTGACAGGCAGATTGTCCCTGGCCATGAGGTCTCCATTCTTCTCTCTGCTCACACTGCTGGAGCCCTGGCCAGCAGGAAGCCACCTGTGTCCTGTGCTCAATCCTGAGTACGAAACAGTGGCACATATGAGCATGTGTTGGGTTAGGGCTTGCACAAGACCATCTAAGTGGCTTTAAATTTACTACTTACTGGATTTTACCATTCTCCCCAGTGATATCCTAGAAAAAAACCCAGGTATCAGCACTGACATAGGCAAAGACCATAAGCAGATGAAGACAGGGCAGAGAACACTTGGGAAGCCTGAACAGTGCATTACCTGAACCAACAGAAGGAAAGAAAGAAAACAAATATGTAAGTGGGATGCTGGTGAGGTGCAGGATCCAGCAAGACAGAGCTGCTTCTTACGGGAGCTCTGCAAATGCTATTGAGAACATAGGGCACAGCCCCATGTGGCAAAAAAATCCACCAGCTGACACAGCTGATCTAATTTCTGACTCCCTGAAGTCCCATCAGAGCAAAAAATGCATTTGGTTTTGACTTTTTCCAAGACTGCCTGCTCACACTGCCAATAAAATCCTATTAGGAACTTCACTCTCCCTGAGCTGGTTTTGAGACATGCTGATCACACAAGCTACCCCACCATCTGTTTTCAGTGGGTCTGTAAATGCTCACCATGTCCCAAAGCCAAAAAAGTTGTTCCCACCAGAACACGTGTGGTCCACTGCACAGCAATGGGTGTGAGCACACACTGCCCTCATTTCAGCCATGCAGCATCCCTGGTGCAAAATACTTACATCGTTTTCTTCTCCAGACTTTGCAAATTTCCTTTAATGTTGTTGTATGCAGCTGATCTGGTCTTTAGGTCTGTTTCTATTTGAGTCAGTTGCTAAAACAAAGTGAAAAAAGGGAGTCAATGCAGTGCTTGAGGCCTTGTTCTCACCTCTGTCCTGCTACCACTGCACCTTAGCACAGAGACACAGTTGCCAGCCCCCCTAAAACCATCAGTGTGGCCAAGAGGGAGCCAGTGTCAGAACTCCCCTGGGGCAAAGGCCTCTGCAGGAAATAGGATTCAAATTGTTGCTGTTGGTGTGCTATAGCTGTACCTAAGGGGCAAGTTCATGGTTTCGTTTGTTACTTACATCAAACAATGACACATCATTTCTGAATGAACTGACAGTGCAAATAATTCATCCAACCTGCAGGCATTTGATTTAATGTCAGACCAACAATTTCACAAAAAACACCTCCGAAGTGGAAAATAATATGGCAGTATAGGAAATTTAAAAAAAAAAAAAAATTACAGTGAAGGGGATTAAAGTGCAGAAAGCATATCAATGTACTCTAGTGAATCTGATAAAGTGCCATATGCTTACAGACTGGATAGGTTTCAACATATGTATCATTATTACTCCAGTAGAAATTAAAATAATATCAACTGCTTCAGTACAAAGTGTGTGTTTCTGAGCTTGTTCCTGCCCAAACCAAAGGCAAAGCTCCCACTGACTTCCATGAGAGAAGGGATCACAAACCAGCCAAAAGACCTGCTTACCCATGCTGACATCTTGAAATCTGGAATACACCTTACCTTTGCTAATGCTTCTGATATATTCTTCAGCGGCTGCTTTATGGGATATTTGGCCATGTCCCACTCAAACCGTGTCAAGTAGCTAATTAGGTCAACTGAAAATGCAAAGAGATGCATGAAAGCAGATAGTGTACCAGATGGCAGGCCAAGGTTTGGGGAGTAGTCCCCAGCTACAGCTTAGGCAGAGTTTTGATTAACTTTAGAGAGTTAACCAGAAGCCCACCTCTGAATTCTTATAGAGATTTGATCTAGACCAAATCTGCACAGACCTTATGCCCAATCCAAACAATTTTCTAAACAGGCCCAAACTTAAAAGTTGAACCAGAAAGCTTTTCTGCATTAATCTAACAGTACAGAAAAAGTGTAAAATTATCTGTATCAGAAGGATACAGCAGTGTACAGCTATTCATCTTCACAATAAAAAGAGATTTTGTGTAATCTCAATCTTGATTTCAGCAATATGTCTGAATTTAGTCCCAGCAACAGCTATCAGAAAAATACTTTGTGCCCAGGATCAGCAGTAATACTCAGGGTTGTTGAGAGCTTGATCAAAGGCATAAAGAGCACATCAGATGTCACTGCTCTGTGATTCAGTGAACCACTCACTAGAAATCAAACAAATTCAGGTGCAATGAGGAATTCCTCATTGATTTCCCACACAGAGGTCCCCATTTCACACAAAGCTATAGGTTAGTCATATAAATGGATAAATCCAGTCACAGCATCCAAGAACAGAAATTCACAGCAAGGACCTTGGCATGCAAACCCCAAAACAAGGCACCCTCAGACCATGGGGAGCTACGGCTTCTTTCCAGAATCAAGGGGAAAGGAACACATACAACACCCAATGCCTAGAACAAGATTTTCTTGTTCCACTGTTTGAAGATCAATGGTTCTTGATGTTAGAAAACATTAAGGCTTAGTACATTATGGTACCAAATAAGGAATTATCTTCCAGCAGCTCATGAAATCAAACAGTTCTTTGTCTGAGTCCTGAGAGCCTTTGGATGGTGAACACACCATTACACAGTGTTCTTGCAGTTTTATAGGATGGGGTAAAGTCATGCATCCTGCCACAACAAGGAGGGGGGCTCAGACTGCTCCCCTGAAGGGTAGGGAGGCAAGGGGAAAGCAGCAGGCAGGGTCTCAAGGTCTAGACAAAGAGGCCAAAGGCACCATCACCTATGGGGGGGGCTTCCTTCCAGACCAGGAGGGTAAATATGGAGAATATCTGGGAAGTTACTCTGAGGTGATAAGGAGCAAAACAAGATCAAGGTGCCAAGTAAAAGGAAACGCATGCTGGGGCCCTTCAGTGTTCTTTGCTGCCTTATCCAGGGAGTGAATTCAGTCCCACAGCAAGGTTTGAGTAAAATTTCTTGTGGACTGGACTTTAAGGGTTAGGGGAAAACTTTATGAATCAAGCTGCACAAGAAGGAATGTGAAAAATTGTGTAATTGCCATATTATCAGGCTGAGGGTACTCCACGGTTTCATGTGATACTGAATACCGTTGGCAGGAGAGCACTATCCTTTCCATGGGCTTCTCTCACCCCACAACAGAGTCAGCTTACCCTATTAGATTTCCAAAGCATGGAAAGTCTAATGTTAGGAGAAATAGGCTTCTTAGCAAGAGATAAACTGCCTGGAAGGCAGAGAGCACTTGCCATGGCAGTGTTCTCCCCCTCTTTCAAAATCACAGCTGTGTCAATGTCCCCCACAACCAATGGACAGGAGTCACAAGGCAAAGATCCAAGCCTTCCTGCCAATGTCTGACCAGGAATGAGCAAATTCTCCTGCACAGGGAGGGAGTAGAAAAGGGGCAAGACTGCAGAAGGCTGGGAGAGCTATGACACAGCTGCTGCGTGCACAGTTCTCTGTCGGTGCTTGCTCGTGATCTCTGTGGGGAAGGCAGAGAGGTCAAAAATACTTCAGCAACAAAATTCACACAGCATTTTCAGTATGGGGTAGACAACACAAGGATTTCACCCTGCTGCCTCTCTTCTAAGCTTGTGTGCTTAGGCTTTGCACACACAGGCTCTTTAAAGACAGACACTGACCTATTTATAGCTGATGAGATATAAAAGTTCCCTGAAGAACTTCACATGCCCTTTCTATCCTCACATTCCTTGAATCTCAGCAGCATCCAAATGTTGGGCAGTTGAGCACAGCATGAGTTCTCAGCCCAGTTTTTCAAGCTCACTCCTGAGTGAGCTTGCCAATGCTGGCTGGCACCAGTGCAGGTTAGTTCTGATCTTGGGGATGGCACAAACTACTGTGAACACACTAGCAGAGCTCTGTTTAAAATGCCAAGCAGTCCCAGAATCCTGATACTCCTGGAATGGCATCCCTCCTTTATTGAACCTGTCAAATCACTTCTGAAAGGCTTCACACAGCTGCCCACCCAGGAGATATGATTCCTACCAGCTCACAGCTGTCCAGGGAAGCCACAGCCTCAATGTCTCGTAATCTAAGTCACACACCCAGCTATAAAAGGCAGTGTTAAATAGTTTCCCTCCAAAACACTTAGTTCTTCAAAATTGTTATGCCTCCCATTTTGCTTTGTTTTGGGCTCCCTATAAAGAATGGAGTTATTCCACCACTTACCAAATTTTTAAATTCATTTAGGTTTAACATTACCATAAATGGAAGATAATTTGGTATGAATTTCTGAAGAAAAGCTTTACTTACATTTCAAGAAAGCTTGTTTATGCTGTTATGATATATTAAATTTTTCTATATTACACAAGCACACATTTGCCTCCATAAGAGAGAAATTTCCATGTGGCTGCTTTCAACTGTTGTCCACTAGAAAGTTGCGTGTGCATGTGTGTGTGTGTGTGTGCTCATATAACTAGAAGTGCTGTATTTTTTACTAATTTGCATTTTTCTTCACACAAATCTAGCAAAAAACTTTAGATGTACAGCCACCACCAAGCTGCTATTGGGGTTATATATGAGTGAGCTAAAATCAGTGTTACTTAAAACTGAGTTTGTCTTGGGATGGTCAAATAGTATGAAACAGGACCACACAGCAAGAAATCGTGTCTTACAATTTTGTCTCTGATTTCACAGCCTCAAGGAAGTCTTCAACTTCAGAGTCCTTTTGCTGATCAGAAAGGGAAGGAGGAAGAATTGGTACAGTAAAGTTGCTGATGCTTATGAAGACTGACACTGGAATATATTAGGGGAATCTGCATATACTAAAGCTGACTTCATTTTTTAAGATGCAGTCAATAATCTTAAAAAGGTTAATATCTAAATTCAATATGATTTGTTTGAACGACCAAACCCAGACAGAGAAAATTAGTAACACATGCAAGTAATTTCCGTGTTCTTCTAATACAACACATGCAGAACTGATAGGGAAAAAAATGGTGTATAAAGGGGAAGCAAAGGAAATTAATGAAACCTGTTGTTTCTCAAGTCATAGGGATATCGTGATCAAGCTACGAGGTTGTTACTTGAGAAATCCATCGTAACCTGATCACTGTATCTCTACAACCAGACCAAGAATTGTGTCTAGCACTAATATACATAAATGCATGCATGTAACAACACCACAACCATCAGTCCTCAACATACTTTTGAGACATTTCATTTTATCCTTTAGCCCTGCAACACAGTAAGTGGGATTATTGTATTTCTTGAACAATTGCACTCATCAAACATCAGTCTTACATAATTCAAGGACATTTCTAAATGAGCTTCCTTCCCATCCTTTACTCATACAGGTCTGAAGTACAACACTGCTGACAAAGGGAGATGGAGTGTGCACTCTTAGCTTATTCAAAAGCATCATTCTGCAAATCTGTAATCAGCATGCATAACACATCCAATTTTTTTGTATTTTTCCAGAATAGCTGGGGAATGCAAACCACTGACAGATATCACACAGCCATCCAGAATGAGATTTAGGTGGCCGTAAGAAATCAAGCCCAGGCAAGGCACAGAAGTGTGTGAGTTCATGTTAGGAGTGAAGAAGAATGTCTCCTACTTTCATCTTCACTCCAAAGTTAGCTTCTGCTGATAAAATGGGAGCAGGCTAGACATGTTCTTATAAAATGTTGCTGATGGTTGTCCTTTCTAGAGTGTGAGGGTTTCAATTCCACATGTTCATATTCTGAAGCAAGCAAAAGCAGCATCAATGCAATTAAACCCCCACATTCACAGCACCTACCTCCATTGGCCAGAAGATTTTCCTGGACTTTATCTTTTGAGTCCTCCATAACTTCCCCTATGTACTGGGCTATTTTCTTTATTACGCTTAAGTGTAACAAGAGAAACTTTGTTAGTGAAGAAACGAAATTATTACAAAATAGTTTCCACAATGATTTGATAAACACAGAAACGCCCAAACAAAATACTTCTGAAGCAAGGCACGTTACTTTTCAATTAAAATGATGATAAACAATCTATGGCACAATGCAGAACTAAATGCCTTACCTCTAAATACACTGATCTCTGCAAAAAACATAGGTAATGCCATTTTGCCAGTGCTCTGGACTTACAGAAGATCAAGATTCAGTCTTCTGTACTCATAGCAGAAACCAGAAGGCAAGGAACTCATGTTTAAAACCCCAAAAGCGAAGAAGGAACAGGAAGCTGCAGACATTGACTGAAAATCTGTTCCATAGGATGCTAAAGAAATCCTTAGGGCTCACTGAGAAAAGATTCTCACAAAATACTCAGGGGAAAATAGCAGTGTTCTCTTGCTTGACTGGGAATTTCTTTCTTATTCCTCTTCTTTAGGGGATTCTATCTCTCTTCTCTTTTAGCATGGTAGACAAGGCACTCCTTTAAGGTGTAGGAGAACTACATACAAATCCTTCTGCCCAATTCAGAGTAGTGATTTGTACAGAGACCCTCAGAATATTGTCTCCACACAGTCACTTATTCTTTGCTTATTTTAAGAAATTGATTCATCAAGTCCCTCTAGCAGTAGGTCCCCTGTCTCTACTCAAAGCACCTGTCTCATACAGGCTGAGAGACTTCGTGGTTGTTCAAGTATCCTTCTGCACTCAAAAATATTCACAGAATTTGGCCTGCAGTTCCCTAACTGTGCCAGGTTGACTACACCTCATACAAAACCCAGCAGCTACAAGGTTGCTGCCTGATCATTAAATTGGCAGAGACATGAATTGGACACAATCCTTGACATGATGTCAGGGAGTGTAATGTCAGGCTTCTTATCTCTTTCGTTCCATACTAAGGGGAGACTACTACAGCTGCAGATTGGGGTGCTGTTTGAGGTCAATTCAGTCTGAAGAAGAGAAGATCTTATTGTGACCTTTCAACATATAAAGGGGGCCTATAGGAAAGTTGGAGAGAGGCTTTTTACCAGTGCCTATAGTAACAGGACAAGAGGAAACAGTTTTAAACTAAGAGCAGATTTAGATTGGACAAAAAGGAAGAAATTCTTTACAGTGAGAGTGATGAAGCACTGGAACAGGTTGCCCAGGGAAGTTGTGGATGCTCAATCCCCGGAAGCAATCAATGCCAGGTTGGATGGGGCTTTGAGCAACCTGGTCTAGTGAAAGGCGTCCTTGTCCACTGCAGGAGTTTGAAATTAGAGGATCTTTAAAGTACCCTTTCAACACAAATAAATCTTTGCCCTGGACCCTGGACAGGTGCAGTTCAGAGTGCCTGTAGGAGGAATCTGCACCACTGTGCTCCAGTTCACACCCCCTTCTCAGAGCTACTGCAGTTTTTCACTACGTGGCTGCAGCCATGCAGGGACCTGGCACCAGCTGAGTACAACACGTGTTGCTCACACTCAGGCTGGGGGGGAGTTGAGGGAGTCAGACAGTGGTTCCCTGACAAATGCAACCTTGCCAAGCACTTCTTCAAATTTCAGCTTGTAGATTGAGCTGTTTTTTGTCTCTTTCATGATGCTCAGAGATGCCCAAAGGAACTTGGAACAGGACAGCAGTTGGTAAAACCAGTATAGCAGGAGGCTAAAAACATTATGGAGAAAGCAGTTCACAGGGATGTGTATAAACCAGGAGCTTCTCTAAAGGGCCTGAGCTGCTTCTATTATTCTTGAGTGCAGCTGGTGGTTGACCTGACAGGTGGGAGACAGCTCTGGCCTCTCTCCATAGATACAGAGGGTGGGACAGGTGTGTGCTCTCATGCACCTGACAGTCCTACCTGCCCAGGCAAGGCTTGGCTCCCTTCCAGCCCACACATCCCATGGCCCCTGCAGCAGGATACAGCCACAATGTGTGCAATACACTGTGCCAGAGAAATGTTCTCCAGTGCTGCCCTAGTCTCTGTGCCTTGCATTGCATCCTGTGATATGCAAGTGGGATTCACTCACCCAGTATGTTTCCCATGCAAAGACAAAACACATCCCCCCGCACACCACTGATGTCTGGCGCAAGTGACAGGAATCCGACCCCTGGAGGAGCCCCACTGGCTACACTGACATCCAACAATGTTTTCACAGCCAACTGTCAGATCTCTACCTTTAGGTGAGATGAATCCCATCTTGAGCAAGTATAATGATCAAATGATGTATCATAAAAAGAGGGAGTTTCAGCAAAACTGCTTCAAGAAATAATAATAAAAATTTGTAAAGAGAATAACTCCACTTGACCTATTACGTCTTGAGACCCTTGTTTCACTTCTGCAACTACTGCAATGCCATTACCTTCCAAAAAAAAAAAAAAAAGGTCTAACACTCTTTAAGTGATACTGAGAATGAAAGGGTGCTACCAGCTAGGCCTCCAAAACGCTACAGGGAGAAGAAGTCCTGTAATCTGAGGCCACTCCCAAGTATGCCACTGACCAAGGACCAGAGAGAATTCCCAGGTAAGAGTGAACTAGGAGACTGTCAGCTTTTGAGAGAGCTCCATGTTACCACAGGATGACATGGAAAAACACTCCTCCTCCCTGTGTAAATAAATAATAAAAGTATGTGGAAACAATAGCTCCTGCAAACTCTTGCCCCTTCTCTGCTGTCCTGGCAGGAGGCAGCGCTGACAGGTTTGCACTGCCTGGCTTTACTGGCAGCTGTGTTTATCCAGCAACAGTTCAGCAGGCAGCTCTTTCAGAGGACCAGGAACATAAATGCTCAGGTCATCTGAACAGGCTTGTAACCCTCTGGATGCCATTTACTTCAACCAAGTGCAAGTGCTTGGCATTTTAACCCTTCAATCACAATTTAGACATAAAACCTTAGGCATTTATTTAATGAAAAATGCTTTTGTATGTCCTTGTGGGACTCAATCTGCTGATACATTTGATTATTCTGTTGTGTTGATTAATCCTTGTTGATTATTCTCTGTTAATACTCTATCGTTACTACTCTAATGCATTTTTTTTCTTATTTTTCAAAACATCTTTCTTATTTTTAAATTTTGTCAATCCTTCCTGATTACCTTATCTTGACAGACACAAATAGGAAGAGTCCTTGCCCTCAGCAGATTACAGTGGAAGGGGCTCACTGACCTCTTTGCTCGGTGCCTAGAGCACATCATAGGGTAAGAGTCATTACTGGCATTAAAAGGACACTTAGTGAGTAAAGTGGTGTTCAGCTTGAACAAGGAGCTGTACCGTGCTGGCAAGTAAAGACAAAGGTAACAGAAGGAGTCAGTGAGCCTAAGGAGCTCCTACTGACATTTCATTTCTAACTGCCCACCATGATCCTACATGGATTCTTCAGTCAGGTTTTCAGAAGTCCTAATTCTTAAAAAAGCTGGGAATAAGTCATGCCTTTCTGAAAAATCAGTTCCGATGATTTCTGGCAGCCCTCAAACCCAGATCACACAGTTGCTCCCTATCTCCTACCCCCTCTAGAGACACAGGATCACAGAATATTCTGAGTTGGAAGGGACCCACAAGGAGCATCAAACACTTTCCATTAGAACACACAGCAGTTATTGGCACCGACTCTCCCCAAATTTGCCCCCATTCTCACTTCCTGAAGAATATCTGCAGTTGAACAGGAAGCTAGAACATGTTACAAAGAATATGGGGCAGCATTTTTGGCAAGGTCAGGATGGAGATGGTTTTCTTCATTAATGAAAGTTGCTCTGTCCTGCTAAAACTCCTGAAAAAGCAGTATGGTTTAGTTTTAGGCAGTCTTGTGAGGAGCAGGATGTTTGACTCAATGATCCTTACAGGTCCATTTCAACTCGAGATATGAATCATATTCTATGATTCTAAAAGATCAATCTTCTGTGCAACCCAGAGTTATCAGATGCAATCATCCTAATACAGCCCTTATGTAGCACCAGTAAAATTAGAAAAAAAAATCCTATGGAGACATGTATTCTAGCAGACCAACTTTTACCTAAACTACCTAGCATAGATGCAAACAGTTTAAATCAGGGTTTCTGTATGTCTTTGCAACTGTGAGACAAAGATCTATGAAAGGATTGAGCGTATTTAGACAAGAAAATCCTTATCAGTCAAGACTGGGAGAAAAAACGGCAAAAAGACCAGAGCTAACACCTGCCTCTGTGACCAAAACTACATGTGAGGTAAGCTGCCAAAGCAAAAAACAGAACAAACCAGAAAAACCTAGCAGCTTATATTTTCATTGCCTCAAAGTCTACCTCGTGCCAGGAAGTATCTTAAAACCTGGCATTTTCTCAGCTTGCTGTACTACATTATTCTTTTGTACACCCAGGTCAGTTTGTCCCAAAAGGCAAACTTGGCAATTGTCAGCAAGGAGATCATGTGAGTCTTTGCTTAAGTAGGTTTGATGCAAAGTGAGTCAATATTCTGGGTTTTAAGGAGTTTAAAAGCCTGAGAGGGAGAGGTCTGGATTTCATTCAAAAGAACATAATCCTTAGAACTCCTCTATCTGGTTGAAAAGGGATAGAAGGCTCAATAGACATATTCTGTCAAAACGAGATCAGGGAGAGCTTCATATTCTCTAAATGTTGTTTTATCTAGTTTCTGGATGGGGTGGGAGGATGTCCTTTAAAAAAAACCCCAAAAACAAAAACGTAAAACAAAACAAAAAAAACCACCCACAAGCAACCTTTTCAAGTAGTCTCTTTATGAGAAACAGCTTCCCTGGCACTGCCATTCGAATGGATTGCTGTGCTGACAAAACTACCATGGACATAATTCAGCTAAATTTTAAGGAATAATCCTTTCTTTGTGATAACTCCATGACAATCAACACAAGGGTTAAACAAAGCCTGTCCACTTTAGCCCAGTTGTAGTCCAGGCTGAACTGAGTCAGACCGAGGTGAACACAAGGACATACCATCCCATAAAAACAATGTCTGTTTCTCATTTGTAGGTGGTAAATAAGATCTATTTTACCTTTCAGCAAAGCTATCAAGTTTTCCCAACTCATCTGACAGACCAACAAGAGCATCCAGTGTCCCCACCTGTGCAAAAGAAGATGAGAATTAGGTGAAAGATGCACAACTCTGTCTAAGGCTTCTGTTGGCACAGCCTTAAGGAGACTGACTTGTCCTCAGCACATGTGAATTTAACAGTTTGGCAGAACTTTTTTTACTTGGTGGAAAATAGTAGCATTTCCTTTACCCAAGAACTAGGGGCATAAAAAGCCTTTTCCAATAGAGGAAAAAAGTATGTGTAGTCTCAAGATTACACGTCAGTGTTTTTCTTCCTGTTTTCATTTCATCCTCTGTCATCAAGTTGCATAGAATAGTGACTGACAAAATAGTGACTAGAAATGCACACAAATAATGCACATACATACAGGTCAGATGTACTGAGAGAACCCAGGGAAGCAGCACTAATTCAAAAGGGGGTGTCTGAGTTCTTTGCTATTACCAAAGCAAATCCCTCACAAAACCACTTCTGACCAACATCTGCTTTTTGAATGACTTGTTACAGTCATAACCCCATATTCATGGCATTGCACCATATTGCCAAACCTTTTCTTGTAAGATTGCCAGCTCAACATTATGAAGGGTCAAGCTAAAGAAGAAGAAACAAATTTTATGTAGAACAAATAGAATGAGAATGGGCATCTTCAAGTATTCCAAATGCTTTACTTCCTTTCACATAAGCAGACTCACACCACCACCAGTGGGGTAAGGTTCACAAATGGTAAAAATAAGGTCCATGGATGGTAAAAATCATATCAATCTCAGCGGTGCATACGAAAAACCAACACTGTTTTCTTTGACAGCAGTCTTGCAGCCATGGCTCTGAATAGTCAGCTCCTCCCTTTGCATTAGCAATCCATGATGTACCGTGCTGCATGACTTTCATGACCAGGAGCAAATTGGACATGGAATGCAATAGATCAGTTATTTAACGTCTCACTCCTTATACCTGTACCCTTCCAATGTGAATCTCAGCTTTAAGCACAATGACTTATTTCTCTCTGATCAATTTTCAGTTGACTGAACACAACTCATCCCCCAACCACAATCTCCTTCTACTCTCTGCATATTATCCCAAAAGATAAATCCCATGTTTTTCCCAGCAGTCTTCAGCCCCAGCTAATACTGCTGTATTGCCCATACGGAAACCCCTTCCTCACTTACCTTTAAGTCTGGAATATGGAATTTACTGTTGCTGGACAGGTTGGATTTAGATGTCACAGTGTTCATTCTCTCCCATGCCTGCAGATTTGTTTTGTCTCCTGGAGCAGAAATGAGCCAGAACTCTGACATGATCTAATATTTTCTCTTCAATCCTGGTCACTGTAGAAACTCAAAGCAGGTAAGTGGCTAAAAGAGCACCACACAAAATGTGTTCTTCCCTAAGAACAGAAAGAGTAAGGAGAGATCACTGATTTTTTTTCTTCAGACACACCAGGAGAGTGAGTCAGTCCTGTGTCTCAGGCTGAAATGGAACATGACCTTCTCCAGAATGTCACGGAAAGAGTGTGGCTGCCCCTTCCTTCTCAGGGTTGTTCCATCCAGTTTCTGCATGAAGAAACGAAGCTTCCTCCTCCCCTTTTCCCTCCCAGCCTGTTCCATTTGCCTTGCGCTGGAAGTTCAGTGTCTGCTGGGGACTTCGGGGGCTTCACCATACCATAATAAAGCATTTCTGCTTGATAAATATTCTCTGTCAAATTGTTGGACATTTGCAGGAAAAAGTGAAAGCAAGAACTCTGCTGAACATAAAGGCTGCAAAAGATGCCACTGGCAAGACGGAATATTGCTCTCCCCTGTGTATTTTCTTCCCAGGCTCGATAAGAAGGAGCTGGAGGAAGGCAAGTCCTGTGCGTACAGAGACGGTACCGGCAGAACCACACAGACGGATCAGTGGCCAGAAAAGAGGGGAGGGGACAACTACTGTGGTGTGAACCGATGAGGGCTGGAGAGCGAGCAGCTGGCACCACGCCACAATCCCCCGTCCCTTCCCGAGGGCTGCCGCGGAGCATCCCCGCCACACGCCCTCGCTCTCAGGTGCGCGGGACACGGCAGGTGCGGCACTCGCCCCTCCGCACCCGCGCCGGGCCCCGCCGCGCCCGAGCGCGGCCAGCACGGCTATGGGGAATGCCGGGGCCCCGCGGGGCACTGCCCGCTGCCTCTCCTGCCCCTGCCNGGCGGCTCCCGGCGCGGACGTGCCCGGAGCGGCGGCCGGGCAGGGTCGGGGCGGAGCGGAGCGGGGCGCGGGGCGGCAGCCGCATCCGCGGGTGGGTGCGAGGGGTCAGGGCTCCCTCCCGGAGCACGGGGGGCTGCTGCGCCTGGTGCTCTGAAAGCTCTGTCACAGCTCTGACTACGGCAGCTTTGCATCTTTTTGCTGTTTTCAAACTGGCGCAAATAATGCAAAGGCCACTTGTTTTTATCAGACACTGACCTGACCAACTTTAGCAAGTCTGAAGGTTTTGGAATAATTTAAGCAACTTCTAGGAAACGCTTGTTTCTGGGACTTCCCTGGGTGCTTTATTTAACAAATATGAGTTGTAGGAACCTGCAAGATTGTGATGCCTACGTTCCTGGTGATGCTTCTTCCCTCATGTGTAGCAGTGGCTTTTAGTCCTTACCAAATCTTGAGCTTGTCTTACATTGCCTTAAGCTTGGTTAAGACATTGGGAGTATTTCATAGGTCGTGTGGAGTGATGTTCTCCAGGCATTTCTAATCCAGAAATGCTCTGAAGGAAGCAAGTGTCTAAACACTCGGTACCTGGCTCTGAGAGGCATCCCTGCAAGAGGGAATCAAGCCCCCTCACAGGGGTTATCCAGTCCTCATCTTCCAATGGAGTGGTCAAATTCCTGTGCTGTCATACAGCACTTAGCCAATCTCTGCTCCTACTGGGGCTTGATTTTCTTCAAAAGATGGTGCATTTTTTACTCATGTTTCTGTGTTACAAAGGCAAATGAAGCACTCACAAGAAATTAAACAGAATTTCTCTCAGTATGCTCTTGGTTTTCCACATGACCTGTCATAAGCTGAGAGGGTTTGAGATGCTGGGGCCAAGCAGGTCTGATCATGGACAGAAGCAGAGCTCTTGACACTTCCAAGAACCTTAAATGAAGACCCCTAAAGTATTTAAGTATCTTCAGCACTAGGAAGTAGCAGCTGATGCAAGGCATCCTGAATGATGCCATGTAAATTCTGCTTTAGGTAGCTAACCCATACACCAAGGTTTTAGGCTCTAAATTTATAGAGTCTTATAGTCAAGGATTCATCTTCCTTTACTTCTCTTTAACATTTTTAGTGATATATAAAAAAGCAATACATGTGTGGAGGAGGAGAGTCTCTACTGAAAGCACTCCAGAAAAAGACACTGAGAAGATTTGTAGCTGAAAAAAACATTTTGTGGGGGCTTTTTGCTTGCTTTTTTGTTTTTCTTTTTTTCCCCTCTGTGGGCTAATTAAACATTCAGTTCTCATAACTGATTCTAATTCTTTTCAATCATAGTGTCCCAGAGGGCACAACAATGGGTTTCCCAGAAGTTATGGAAAAAAATGAACATGTTGATGGAGGACATGGCATTCACAGAAATGGTTATTGTCTAATCCTTCTTTTTTGTTTGTTTCTTTAGACTCCACATTTTAATAATGAAAACTTGCTTAACTGATGTTCAAGTATCTACATCTTATATATTTGCCCACAGATTAGAAGTCTGAAAAGTACAGTAGACCTGATCACCTAGATAAGGTTTCTTTCCTATCTCAAACCAAGTACAGTTTTCACTGGATTCTTGTTGCAGTCTCAAGCTGCGGAAATGCTTTGCATGATTAATTTTAGAAATGTTTCATTCTCATAATCTCCTTAAATTTAGAATCATGTAAATTGAAACTAGTGTTAACAGATGAGAAAAGTTTCTTGCTGCAGTGGTGCTAGATTTTGGGATTTTTTTCTGTACACATGGATTTTATAACAAATAAAGTAAAATCCAAGCTATAGGGTTGTTTGATTTCTGAGGTCTACAATATACACTACTTCATTCCTGAATATTTTTACAGCAGGAATGTCATTTTTCTTTTTTTATATGGCTTTTTTACTATTATTAAAGTGAAAAATGTCATGCTACTTAATTTATTGTTTTAAAAGAAAATTACCAAGGAAGCATGATGTTAATGTCTAAGCAATATCCTGTTGAATGTTTTCCATTATCATATTTTCTGGGTTTACTGTGTCTTTTAAATCTTTTTACCCCATTACATATTTTTAGGCTGGATGAGGCAGCGGTGAAGGTGGAGGGGAAAGAGCAGGCAGCACATGCTCTGGGACAAGGAGCATGCTGCAGTGTGGTGGCAACGCAGCTTTGCCAGCTCATTTCCCTGGCTGGCCCTGCATGTGGTGCCATGTGATCTCAGAGCTGTCTAATTCCCTCATGATTATCACATGTCTTTCTGCTCCCTTTGATCCATCAAAGCAATGGACTTTCCTGTGACTTTGCCTCTCTCAGTATTTATGAGTACTTCTTCAGATGCCAATGCTGAGGGAGCAAAACTCTGCCTCCGAAAAATCAAGAGTACTGAACTATCCTACTTGAAGTATCTCCCAAGACAACTTTTTCAAACAAATAACCAATATTAATTACCTAGACAATTATGACATTGACGCTAGCAGAAAAGCTTGTATCTCCAGTGTTTTATACCTCTAGGAATTCTTTGTAGGTTCAGACCTCTGATGCTGCTGAATGCCTCTTGAGGTGCCCTGGAATATCTTGTTGGGCCTTCAAACCGCTGTTTTAGGATAGCACAGGCCTTCTGCACATCCCAAGTCACATCAACCAACCCCCACGAATGTCTGGGATTCCTTACAATATCCTGAATAGCGGACAAGTGAATTCAGCAATTCAGCTTTAAATGTCTATTAACAGCTCATGGTCCTCCAATTAGACTGTGGAACATGATTAAGCTCACCCCATGGAAGGCACCCAGTGGCTCCTGCACCACACTCCTCATGCTTCATTAACTGCATTTACCAGGGATGAGATTCAGCTGCCTGAGTTTCTAGTGCCACCAGAGATGTCCCTGCACATCCTGCCTGGCCTCCAGATTATGCTGCAGAAGGGCATGGATTTTCCATAGGTGTTGTGTCAGCCCCATCTAGGTGCCCTGGATACCATATGGCATCTCAAATGCCACTAGACAACCTACATTTAAGCAAGTAAAGCATTAGCTCTCTGAAATGGGAGCTTAAACACCTAGCTTAAACCGACAGGCACCTATATTTAGGTGTGCTCATCTCCCAGGAATCTCAACTCTAACACAACCTAGAATAGAATTCTTCCTAGTCATGGTATTGGTATCATCATTGTTGCAATACATCATCCAGGGAACATCATGCACAAGACTTATTTGAAATAGCTTCAGTTTGCACCTTGTGCCAGAGTTATGCATTGTTAAGAATTTAGTTGTCATTTTCATTTTTTCTTCAAGATGTGTATAGACTGGATAAACATTATTTCAGTCCTTGGTTTTGGTACTGTAAATTGGAACAGGAAGGGCTGGAATTTTGGATGTTTGTTTTCTTTTTTCCAACAGTGATGTTACAAAGCAATAGCAATGTGTCTTTTTATGGTTGCTGTAAAGGGTCTGATCAGCCAAATCCTGGATTCACTGTTTTCCACGGATAACGGATACGGCTTGCCACAGGGTGAGAAAATTAACCTCCTCCACCAAGGCTGCCAGAACTCCTGCCTTCCCTATTTCACATGAGGACCATCCAGAATGCCACCCCAGCCTGCCTGATGGCCACTCCCGATGGACAGACGGGGCTCTCTGTGTCCGGCTCCAGGCCGGGCCCTGCGGAGCGCCGCCGCCGGTGCGCACATGGCTGCCGCGGCTCCTGCCCTTTCCCCACAGCCCGAACCTGGCAGCGCCGCGCTCCGCTGCTCGGGCACCGCGGCAGGAGGCAGCAGCGGGGCTGTGAGCTGCGGAGCCAGCGGACCTTGTTGTCCCGCGGGTTTGCTGTGCTCCCCCCGCTGTCCGCGGTGTGAGGCAGGGACAGAGCCGCTGCCTTGGGCCGCCCGCTCCGCCGGGCCCCACACACCGCC
>VZRL01001629.1:218113-339976 GCA_013397895.1 Origma solitaria | reverse complement strand
CGGCCCGGCCCGGCCCGGCCCGGGTCCCGCAGCGGGAGCTGGAGCCGCGCGGTGCCGGCGCTGGGGCCCGGCCGGGCTGAGCTGCCCCGGTCCATGTGCGCTTGTGCCGGGGATCGTTACCGAGAAACTGCTTTAAGTGTTTCTTAGCTAAAAGTGCAGTTTGAATGCCTGAACCTCTGACTGTAGCGGTGCTGGTCCACAGACCCGTAAGCATCACGGCCGTGTAAGTTTTCTTGGTGTGGAATGCTTAAACATATCAATGGAATGAAAATTGTAAAATAACCAAGAAAAAAAGATTAGCGGCCTAAATGTCTTATATTTAAAGTTCTTGGATAAACCTTAAGTGATCCTCGGGGTTCCTGTATGAATAATGAGCTCAAGACTGATGTATACCTTTGCTTGCAGTGGCTCTCTGACAGGAAGAAAAGAGCTTTACAGAAGAAAGATGTGGGTGAGTTTTCCCCTCGCAGGGTGCTCAACAATGCTCGGCTACTCCACATACACAACATGCACGTCCAGAGGAGACTCCTCACTGATTGATACACAGCAGTTATCCCTAGGTCATGATTTAAAAACTACAGAACTAAACTACAGATATTTCAACTTCTTGTATAGCTTCACATAAATGGAATATTACCAGTGATGTTTTAAATTTCAGACATTAAATAGTTGGGTTGTGGATTGTAACAGAAACATGATGGTTGAATTCCATGTATAGTTTGTGTTGAATATATAACTATAAACTCCTCTGTGATGCTGTGCTAATCTTAGAGATCAGGACTGCATCATTTTAGTCAAACTTGTTATACAAAATAAAAATAGCTATTTGGAATCATAGGAAGTGTTATACAAGAAACTTTACCAAGATAAAATGCATAGAGATAATGGGGGATGGAATGCCTTATACAAGGCCTTAAGTTGTGTTTATGATGAGTATTTGCTGCTACATTATAAAACAATTTGTTACATAGTTACCTTGGAGTGCTAATTTATTTTGTACAGAGTCTGCTTCTCTGGGTTAGTAAAATGTGTTAATCTGCTTATAATATGCTTAGTTAGTTATACTTGAGATATCTTTAAAAGATATTCTCTATACTCGGTTAACTCAACATGCTTCCTTAGGAAATCATTAGAATTTTTTGGACTGATAGAATTGTGCTAACTCTACAGTTTTTTTCTTTATAGATATCCGCAGAAGAATTGAACTTATTCAAGACTTTGAAATGCCCACGGTTAGCACAAAGATTAAGGTATCAAGAGATGGACAGTATATTATGGCAGTTGGTGAGTTAATAAAGTGTCTAACAGAGGCCAAAGTCCTAGAAAATCTTGAGTGCATACTTAGCATTTCAGGTAGAATTGGTAAGAGTTAATTTTAAAATGTAGCACTGAACATTCTGCTTACTCTTACAACATGATAGAGTGGTTGTCTTGGTAGTGGTGCTGTAGAACACTTCTGCTTAGAATACAGACATTCATAGAATCATAGAATGGTTTGGGTTGGAAGGGAACTTGGAAAAATCATCTAGTCCAACCCCCCTGCTGCCACGGTTTATAATACAAATAGAAAACTAATACAACCAATCTGTTTATGATACAGTTAAATACTAAATCCTGAATTATTTTTATTGCATGTATGTAAATTTACTTTAAATGATTTCTGAAAAAAAACCCCCAAAAAACCCATCATTGTTTGAGTATTATTTTATAAGATGGAGGATAATGCTGCATTTTGTAACTGTCAGGGTGGGATCCAGACATGAATACTTTAATAGGCGTTAATAGCATGAGTAGCCTTGGTCTTTCAGATTTACTGGAAGGTATTAAATTCTGTATGATGTATCTGGTAATTAGGAGAACCTGCATACAAGTAGAGTGCTTATGGAAACCAGGCTGTAAGGTTGTGTTACTAAGAGGCATGTTTTTGCAGTCACAGAGGCTTTGGGAAGACTTAGAGTGGAAACACAGTAAAGCCTGTATATGTAAGATGTTATATTTAAAAAAAATGTTTTAATGTTATCTGTTTGTTTAACTTTTTTATTTAATTAAACATCAAATTATTCTTCCAGGAACTTACAAGCCCAGGGTCCGTTGTTTTGATACCTATCAGTTATCCCAGAAATTTGAAAGATGCTTAGATTCTGAAGGTCAGTATAAGCTATGCCTGTTAGTACAAGATGTCTTTCATATATTATTCAAGTTGGACTTGAGTAGAAATTCCGCTTCCTGTGCTGAGGGGCCAGAGTGTAGTTCATGGGAACATAAAAATCTAGAGTAAAACCTTCTAGGCTTTATCTTTGTGTTTTCCCCTTTTATTCTGATTTCAAACTTCTTTCCTTGCTTGGAGCAGTGTGAGGTTTGTAAGATCTACCCTGAGCCAGAAAGTGTGAGGCTAAGAGGGTGAATGTGGCTGAAATCTGTACAGAGGCTGGGTAGTGGTAAGATGTCCCTTCTTAGCTGTTCTGTAAAGCAGTAAGGTAGGAGAATGCATTGTGGTTGCTCTGTTTTCTCTCAGAAGCCCAAGCTCAGTAGGTGAGTTACAGGGTAAAGAGAATTTCCTGAGGGGATGTTGGTTTGTTTGTTTGCTGGTTTGGTTTTCTGTTTGTTTTCTGGAAACAAGGTACTTAGGGGTAGATGGTAGGGTGGCCAAGGGCTTAATTACACCTTGTTTGCTACTAATTTGGTGGGAGAACAACTGTGATGAGGAAAACAAGGAGCCATCTAGACAATGGGAAAGGGAGAATTGGCTGGCACTTAGAGCAGGGGAGAAGCTGCCATGGCTCTGAGTATTTAGGGTGTCTAAGTTTGGGAAATTATGGGCTTATTTTGTTTGTTTAGGGTTTTTTTTCTGGTGGGGTTTTTTTCTGGGGGGTGGGGGTTGGAGGGTTGTTGTTTTGGTTTTCTTTTGTTAGAATACTAATGAGTGAGAACTGGGATGCAGGGGTGACCAGAACAGTGAGGATATGAGCACATGCATTACAGAAGAACTGAGCTGGTCTAGCTTTGATGTATGTGAAAGTGATGTGAAAAATAAGAACTGTAATAAGAACATGGGGGTGTTTCTTTGCACTCTGCTTCAGGACTACAAGGAGTCATGTAGGGTGAAGGAGCACTGTTAGGCAGGGTTTCAGAGTGGCTGGGGAGAGGAGGGTATGGCAAGAGTGAAACCTTCTTTAAAAGAGTAGAAGTCATTGTAATCATAAATGCTTGTTGGTAATTAGAGCTTAAAGTAAATTTTTTTGAGCTGGCATTTTACTAGACTGCAGAAGTATGTTTAATTTGAAGTATAGCATAGAGTCACTTCAGGTAACTTTAAATGAGTTACCTCATTTAAATAGAACCAATTTAGCTGAAGCAGCTAAATGTTCCTAACATTTAACTGCTTCGTCATCTTCAATATCCCTAATGTTCCCAACTCAGCTCATTTAAAACTAGGCAAAGTTCAACACCTTAGTGTTCTGTATGAGTAGTAGCTTTCACATTTGTGATTTTTTTGAGCCTTAGAACTTTTTTTGTGGAAGTACTGACGCCTTGGAAGGACTGCATGTGCAAGTTTATGCATATATGTCCAAACTCATGTAATTTTTTATCATTTTTGATGGATTACCAAAGCTCCATGGACCACACACTCACTGAAAACCATTTGATTAGACCTTCCCACACCAATAAAATACATGTTGAGCATTGTGTTGAGGAACGTGTCAAGTATACAAGAACAATAAAAAGATTACAGGGTGCTTCATATGTTTCTAAAGTTTTAGAAAACTACTTACTGTTTTGAAAATGAAGTAATGTAATTAGAGATCTTACTAAAGATTAATGCCTGCACTATGCATTGACACCTGTGGGGAATACTGCCATGACTAAAGATTAGCATGAGTGTAAATGTTTTCAGGATTATGCCAATGTTTACTAATAAGTTTGCTTGCTTAGTTGACTCAAAATTCTCTTGCTCTCTCCTCTAGTGGTTACGTTTGAGATTTTATCAGATGATTACTCAAAGGTATGTTTAATGTTTTCAGTGCATAAATGAAAAAATTGTTTAATATGTATATTAAAATGCATTTTCACATATAGTAAAGGCAGTCAATCAACACAACTTTTGGAACAAAATATTTTTTTAAAATAGCAGACAAGCATTTTTTGTACCTTTAAAATTTTGTTTGTTTGCTTTGTCTTTTTGTACTATAATTTACTTTACCACTTTAAAGTCTTTTGTCTGTTGGAGAGAAAAACTTCAAATAGTGATCTATCCTACAAGCAAAATAATGTCAAAAATGGAATTAACTATTCTTTCTGGGCTAACATTTAGTCACGATCCATTGTGACATGTGATGCACACATATACTGTTTTTGAAAGGTGGGATAGCTGTGGGTAAGGTAACAATCTGATTTGTCAGTGTTATTGTAGACATGATGATTAGGAGCATATAAATTAGGCAAAAATTGTGGAGAGAAGTAATGTCTTTTTTTTTTTTAGTCTTATTTTTAAATGAAGTGATGTACCTGAAGGAATCACCTGAGAATTTACTTTACACTTCTTTTTCTGTAAAGAGACCTTACAATGTCAGGTACAGGTTTGTTTCAATAAATACTGCTATTTGATCAGGGACATGATCATCTAGCCTTGTAGCTTTTTTACATTTTTCCTGTGAGATTTCCAAGGAAGTGCATGAATTCAAGTAGCAGAAGGTAATGACTGATACTTTACAGTAGCTTCCCACTTGTCTGTCTGTGGAAAATGTTTCTGGCTGTACATACCAAATAGTTATTTGGGAGACTGAGGAACATGCTGTGTTCCCAAATCTGTTTCTGACTGGTTATGAACAGAAAAGCATGTGTGTTTTTAGCTGAAATTGATACTGTATTTCATATTGAAGCCCTACTTTTTCAACTTCATGCATTCTTTATATTTTCAATTTTATTTTACTAAAACTTAAATCATTAGAAAGAAAACTAAACTTCTAGTAGCTGTCATAATATTGTGGACATATTGGAAAGAGGGAATGATATTTGAGAAATTGCACTTGAAATTCTTAGAATCATAGAAGTATTGATTGGAATGGTACCTTAAGATATCATTTCAGTGCTTGAACAGTTCTGTCAAAATCTGCAAGTGTGGTGTTTCCACAAATTTACTGAATAAATTGTTGCAATGCTGCACTACCTTGTCATAAAGAATTTTTAGTTCCTGTCAAATCTGCCCAGGAGAATCTTAAATTTTTACTGCTGCTACTGCAAAGAGGGATATTTTTTTTGTCCCTCTCCATATTCTCTCCCTCATCAGTCTTGGTAGCCTTCTTGGTGCTCTCAGCATCCTTTCGCAGCCAGTGAAAATATTGTCTCCAGTTCTGTTCCTGCCATCCCTGTGAGGTTGCTTTGAGGCTTATTTGCATTTTCACAGTGGGAGTATCTGCTGTGTTTCATACAGATTAGTACTCGTAGGGCTAGTTACATGTCTTTGTTTTTCTAAGTTTTAGACTTAAAAGTCTGAGACTTGGACTAAGTTTTAGACTTGGGAGAAAGTGGTATCTTTTTTCCCCACAGCCTTTTGCCAGAAGACCTGTATTTCCACACAGTATTTTTGCCATGCACTGGTGCTAATGCTTTTGCTGTTCTCAAGTTGTAGTTTTCTGGTAGTGACAAAAACTAATTTAGTAAGAAGAAAAGACAAACACGATTTACAGTGAATTGTATCCACTACTAATGACAGAGGACACAAATATATTTAACTCCAATATTGTAGAGATTTATATTTAAATAGAAAATTATTAGAGGTAAGACAATTGTTGGCGGTTTATTTGGATGCTTTTGGCAGCTGTCAAAAACTTGGAGGCAGAGTGGGTGAGAAGAAAATTCACTTTTCTCATTGAAAGTAAACTGCATCTTCTCTCTTCCTTGTAACAGATTTTTGATGGCTTACTGGCTGTGAGCTAAGAACATGTGATCCTGATATTTTTAAATTAAATATGGTTTAATTTTGTGTTCTTATAATTTATGTAATTTCTGTACTGCATAAAAATGCAAACATTTCTTCTTCTGCAATGACAATAGAGAAAAGATTTGATCTGGGCATTGTTTCAAACACATAAGTAAAGAACTTTGCTTGTTTGAAGCCCCCAGTTAAAGGCATAAAGGCATTAGGCACACAAAGAATAGAGTGGGATACATAGGAACATCACTGTATAACATTAGCTGTGCAACTGTATCTCTAACATTGTATGAAATTATACTTAGAATTCTGAAAGGTGATAGTGTGCTTAGTCTTGGACCAAGATTAATAAGTCCATGAATAAAAGTTGAAACACTAGGGTTTCTGATAGCAGAAAAAACACAGAAGTAAGGAAGAACTTAATTACAAATAAGCATGAAGTGCCAGCCCAGGTCAGTATTTTCTCCATGTTTCTTAAGGGAAGAATATGGAGATTTCTAAATAAATATGACAGATTTAAAGTAACTTTTGTACCTCACCTTTCCTGAGCTTCTTATCCTTATTTGCATTGCTAATAGTGTTAATTCAGCAGTGGAAAATTTTACACCTTCATTATCTACTGTTTTTAGAAGATGCATGTACTGTGCAGGCTAAACTAAACTAGCACTTTTGTAATCTAAGCTAAATAGGGATGAGGCTCAGAGTCAAAGGTTTGGTGGTGATTATCATTCATGGCATGAATTCAGGCCAAGCCAGCTGTTCCTCCATTGCACAGTGCCTGGCCATGGTTTGAGGTACAGCATGAGTGCAACAGGTGATGTGGATGATATTGTCTCTGGCGTGGGAGGAATCCCTTCCTGTGGATATGTGCCATGTTAACTTGCTGTCAGGAGTATAACAGCAGGTTCTGGCCTCTTTTATTTACTGGGATAGATTGAGCCCTCTGGTAACGCCTCCCTGTGGGTTTTTCCAGGATTGAGATGTTTATCTAAGTCTCAGAAAGAAACAAGGTTCTTATTCAGTCAGCAAAGAACAAAAATGCAGAAAGATCATTGGTGTCATTTATTGGAACACTGCTGTGCATCAAGATGTGTAGCTTCTGTGCTTAGTACATGTGAATATATTGGTGTCTGCACAGCTTTGTACCTGGAAGAAATTACTAACTGTAGTGTCTTGAAGGAAGTAGAGATGTTAATTTTGGTGCAGCAGAACATGAGATAACTGCTTCTGCTTGCAGAGTCACTTTCAGGGTGTTACATTTACTCCTGTGAGTATTCATATAATGTATATTAACAAAACTCTTTGCTGTGGCTAGTGAAAATGATGAACTAGTTGATTCTATCATTTTACTAGAAATTGTTTAAATAAACTGTGATAAACCCGTGCGAGCTTGAAGAAAAACCATGAAGTTTGTGCTGTAGGACAGGATGGGGTAGATGGTTGTCTGTTTATGTTTCAGTGCTTTCTATTTTGTTTTCAGATTGTCTTCTTGGAGTGTGGCAGATTTGTGGAGTTTCATTCACAACATGGCCATTACTACAAGACAAGAATACCAAAATTTGGTAGAGATTTCTCCTATCACTATCCATCATGTGACCTGTATTTCGTAGGAGCAAGGTATTAAGTGGAATATTTTGTTTCAGTGTTATTAGCAGTGTTTCCCAAGAATAAAATTAACATTAAAATACTAGAAAAGTTAAGAAGTGGAAGAAGTGGCAGTTCCTTCCAAATTGATAACAGAGACTGTGAAGAATGGAAAATGTGGGAAGATTAAAATTAATTCAGTTTCCTGGGCTGTTTTTAAGTCGTCTTTTCTTTGATTCTTAAACTATGTATATCATGTATTTGCAAATTTCTATTAAAAATTGCAGGTCAGTGTACTGTTTAAAAGGTGCTTAGCATTTAAGTAAGGAAAATTAAACAACTTTTTTTTTCTTGGTTGGTTTATTGCTGTAAAGTGTGAGTTAAATCACATAATTGGATTTCTGAAAAGACACAGTAAAAATAAAATTAGATCCTTAGGGTTTCAAACAAAAGAAATAGAAATTCAAGATGTAACTTAAATCACAGGACATTAAAAGATCTTGAGAAATGAGTTAATGTATCTTTTCCCTGGAAAAATAGTAATTGGTAGGATATTGAAGTATAATAAAGAAATGGTGGACATGCACATTTTTCTCTGCATTTTGAACACTGAAGTATAAGTTTGTCGTCTTGTAGATTGTGAATTCTGAAAATCGTGTATTTGGCAAAATTAGGCTGTGAATAAGAATCTTTGTAATCAGTGTCTCTGAACTTACAGCATTGTTTTTCAGTATTTGTAAGAGACAAGAGTAATTCTGGGTTTTTCTTTTGTAGTTCTGAAGTGTACAGGCTAAATCTGGAGCAAGGAAGATTTCTGAACTCCCTTCAAACTGAAGCTTCGTAAGTTATGTGTGATGCATAACCTCTGTCTTCTTTCCAGCAGGTGGAAGCAGACTCCTAGCATGCTCACCACCAGTACTGTCTCTGAACACTGCCCAAATGCTTTGCAGAGTTGGAAAGGAACATATGCTGAGTCTGAGTCTCATTTCATTTTATGTTCTGTACTTTTTTTTCCCCTAGTTTTTATGTTTAATTGAATTTTCCTTTGTGGATGTTTTAAAACTACTTAATATGGACTAAATAGGTATTATATAACTTGACCTTAAGAGCATTTCATTAAAACTTTGCCATTATTACTCAATTTAGCCATCATATAGAGATCTACCCACAGGGTATGTACTTTCCCAGACATGTCTTTGTCCTTCTACTCTTGAAGTAGCCCAAAGAGAATTTTTATATCTCCAGCATGTGTATTGACTTTTTTGAAAACCCTACTAGAGTAGGAACTGAGCTTTTTTTCATGTGGGGAGAGGCAGATGAGAACAGACTTCACTAGATAGAGTGGCTAGTGGGTGGGCAGCAGCTGGTGTTCAGTGGGCAGGAGAGCTTAATGGATGAAGGAGTATTTGGGAAGGCACAATAAAAAATGGAGCAACGGGAGAAAAGAAAAGGGGAAATCGTGGAATGGGAGAGATAAGGGTGTAGTGTAAAATCTGCATTAGAGAGATGAGACTTAAGTTGTTAGAAGGTTTTGAATTGAGGGAGTTAGATGAGTTAGAGAATTAGAGGTAGAGAGTTTTGAATGGGAGAAGTTGGGATGTGTGGGGATAAATGGTGTAGAGAGAAATATTTGTACTTTGGAAGAATTGTTGTCAAAATACAGGGCTCCTGGGTGCCCTGTTGAGAAACAGGATACATTGGTGAGAGAAAGGAGACCATTGGTTAGACAGAACATGTTGGAGATGTAGGCTTTAGAACATAAGTAATCATAAAGAGCTTTTGACATAATTAGAAGATCAATTAGGTTGGAAAAGACCTCTAAGATCATGAATCCCAGCCATTAACCCAACATTGCCAAGTCCACCAGCAAACCACGTCCCCAAATGTCACATCTACGTGTCTTTTAAATACCTCCAGGGATAGTGATTGAAACACTTCCCTGGACAGCCTGTTCTGGTGCTTGGCAACCCCTTCAGTGAAGAAATTTTTCCTAATATCCAATCTGAACTTCCCCTGACACACCCTGAGGCCATTTCTTCATGTCCTACTAAGTTAAGAGTACAGTGGGGCAGAGTGATATGGCAGGGCTTGGTGGTAGGTGGTGGATATGGCAGAGGAATGCAGGACCGTTCAGGCTGGAGAGAACCTCAGAGCCCAGGCTCCTGCTCAGGGCATGGTCATGTGGAATTCAGATTAATTTTCTCAGGGGGGTCTTGAAAACTCCGAAGATGGAAATTTCCCAGCCTCTATGACTAGCACATTCCAGTGCTTAATTATCCTTATAGAATAAAAATAATATCCTTACATCCTGTTTGAACCTTACCTGTTTCAAGCCTGTCTCTGGTTCCAGATTGTTAGTAAGCTCCCCTTAAGTATAGGAAGCTGTTGTTACTGTGGCCATCTGTCCCTCCCTCCAACTTTTGCTTTCCCATGCAGAGCAATAATGTACATGATAACAGAAATCTTATTAGTTGCGCATGTGTTAAATTGTTCTGTGGTCATTAAACTTGCTCCTTTTTCTGTTGTAGAGAGAGTAATGTCTGTGACATAAATCCTGTACACTTCTTGTTTGCTATGGGGACAGCTGAGGTAAATGTTTGCATTCTGTTTAAGAAAGGGCAATAGTGTTTGTTTCATTTTTTTATTAATTTGCAGGAGGATAAGAAACCATGAACCTAATTAATTAAATTGGTCTCATTTGCTATGTTAGAAATAGATATGTTAAAGATGACTTTTTAGAGCATAGTGCAGGTAAAATACCTAAGTTACTTGGTTGCTGAATGCTTGCCACTTTGCAGATGGGAGAGAAAATAATGTTATCTTGTTTTGCAGTGTAGCCATCTGTAGAAATTAGCTGGCATGTGTACCCTATTAATCTTAAGAAAATTAGTTTTAGTGATTTCGATTTAGATCACATTAAAAAACCTAGAAATTAAATGTGTGCAGCCTGTACATCATTATTAGAACAACTCATGTCAACCTAGGAAATATTGCTAATTATTCATTAGATGAGATAATTCATAATTTTATTTAAACATTTTCAGAATTCCAGGCATCTATTGCATAAGCTTGAACCATATTTTCTAAACTTTTTAGGGTAAAGTGGAATGCTGGGATCCTAGAACTAGAAATCGAGTTGGGCTTTTGGACTGTGCTTTAAGCAGTGTAACAGCAGACACAGAGTGAGTAAAGGCTACCTTTTCAAACTGTGTTGTTCTGGATTTTTCAGAAGTTTTGCTTTTAGAAATAAATCCCACTTTGCTTTAAAATGACCTGCCCATTCTCTTCTCTTGTCATTGCTAGTGTGAATAAAGGATTTTCTTAGTTATAAAGGAGCTCTCTTAGACATTGATCTGAGTAGTAGTGGCTATTTTTCTGTGCAAATACAAGCTGTGAATGTAAACAGCATAGCTTTTTGAAGTAGTATTTCTGAGTGATATCTGTAAATTATTTTACAATAATAAACTTTGCTATTTTTAACATTAAAAAGGTTATTTGCCCACTTTATTTAAAGGAGGCCTAACTATAAGCATTGTCCTTTGCAGGATAGAAGGTTTACCATCCATTTCAGCACTGAAATTTGATGGGGCTTTGAATATGTCTGTTGGAACATCTACTGGGCAGGTAGATTTGATTTCATCTACCGTGGTTCTTAGAAGATCCTATACTCACAATTCCCAATCCAAATCTATCATATGTTGCGTGCAGTATATATCTATTACTGCAAGTATTTATAATACCATAAATTACATGTATAAAGTAGTAATAGTCAAACTGCAATTTAATTTTGTAAAATGGTTGTGCTCTTCAGAATTCTGTAGACACCACTTAAAATCATCATAACCTACATTTTATATAGCTTCAAATTTGCAGGTTTTTTCCCTTATCTTGATGGTGGCTAAAGGAACAGAAATTACTGTCTTTCGGCTGTTGTTTTTGCTGTCTTATCTTGATATGAATAATCATTTCAATTCATTTATTGTTGCTGTCATAGTTGTAAAGTGAAGTGTGGGGATTGTTTCCTGCCTTCATCAGTATTTTTATGGGTTTAGAAAACCGTGGCTTGTTCAAGAGGAGATGTGTGTGTAAGAATTGTATTTGCCATGTTAGTGTACAAGTCAGACAAATTTTATTGTAGATTGTGTTTCTGATTAAATAAACTGATAATACAATTTTTCCCCAAAATTACTGGTATTCACACTTTACATATGAAAGATTTAAGGTCTTTCTCAAGTTCCATAGGAAATTTTGGAGATAAAAATACAGGTTTCTGGAAGACAGGGCCTGTATTCTCTACTTTCCTTAACATAAAAAATTACATTCTGTGATGTTTCACTGAGGGAAAGTTATATTCACTGTATCTGGGAGGGAGTCTGAAAATGTAAGTTGTGTAAGAACAACAGAAGAATCTGAAAGTGAAATATTAGTAATTACGAAGTACTATGAGTATTGAAACAAAAAAATAGTTCATTTCTTAAAAAAGAAATTAAAAAGTCTTTAGAAAGATGGTGAAGTCTTAAATTCGTTAATTTTTCCAGATTGAAGCACGCTGATGTTAGAATACATGACTAGAATAAACTGGGCTCAATAAGTTGTTTTCAGACTTAAAAATTCTTCCTTTTCTGTAAATCCTGCTGATGTATTTAAGTAAAATCTTCAGGTAAATATTTAGTGAAGATCTGATGAGCATGACTTCCTCATGATCTTACAATATTATAAATTGAATCTGTCTCTTATTTTTCAAGGTTCTATTATATGATCTCCGGTCTAGTAATCCATTAATAGTCAAAGATCACCACTATGGCCTGCCTATTAAGTCAATTCAGTTTCAGCATCACTTGGATTTAATTATCTCTGCGGATTCTCGAATCATAAAAATGTGGAACAAAGATACAGTAAGTAGTTTTCTGTTGCTGCATTCAGATTTTTTAATTTTTACTTTGTTTGGGTTGGAGTGGTTTTTTTTGTTTGTTGTTTTGGGGGTTTTTTGTGCTGCTTGAGTAACGAAGCTGAAATTCAGGGTAGGAAGTTGAGGTTTTAATATCTCTCCATTTACATAGCATTTTTTCCTGTCTGACTAAATCAACATCTGGGAAGTTATTCAATAGCTTGTCAGGTATAAAGATAGAGTCTTAGAGGGTTTTTAGCTGTTTGTGTATGTTGGGCCAAGATGCTTTTTTCAGTAGAAGGATTTAAACATTAAAAGTAGTATCTTAGCTATTGCCTTGGTTTGTATATTTCTCATAGTATTCTTGAATATAAGTTACATTTTTTCATCAGAGAAAACATGTTCATTCCAATTCCCTGCTCAGAGTAGGGTTAATTGCAAAGGTAGATCAGTTAGTTAAGGATCTATTAAAATCAGGTGGTGCTTATTTTCACAGGAACCTATTTGATAGTGAAGCAGATACTATGCGTAGTTCCAAATAACAATGTGTCTTACATTGTATTAGTGGATTATGTTGCAATGGGCAATGTCTTTATCCCTGCCTTTTGCATCTCTAAGTGAAATTGAAATCTCTAATTTTCATAGCACTTTTTTTTCATTATATCATGCTGTGCTCTTTCTTATCTTTCTATCAATGAAGCTTGCTGTAAATCTTTGAATCTATGGTGAAACAAAATATGCTACCCCATAGACTCATAGTAATACTATTGTAACTCGTTTTGCTTTGAGGGGCTATCTGTAGTCATTGTGTTCCTTTTGAAAAACATGCTCCATCTATGCTTTTCTAACTTTACAGTGAGACATAAAGAGAGTTGTAGTAGAGGCCTTTTTTCTAATTATTTCAGGCAGTCACTTCAGTATTGTTGTGCTGCTGCATGAACTTTCAACAGCCTCTTTTATTTGTTCTGTGATCGCAAGTAGTTTTTTGTAAGCTTCTCTGCAGTTAATTTTTATTGTTTGGAAGAGCAAATAAATTATTGGTTATTATTTAAAACATCTGCAGTGTCCTCTCCCCACTTTTCCTAGGTATGTACATTTCCCTCCTTGAGAATGAAACACTATAATGTTTGTCAGGTGGCTCTGGTGAGAAAAGGGAGGGTTTCTCACCGCTGGAAGGCAAAGATAGCTTTGGACTCTTTCCTAGAGTATGTTCCAGCTGGCTCCACCTCTCCCAGATGCTGGGTCCTGACTATCTCTGGCTGGGAAACAAGTGCAGAGGGAGACTGCGGGTGGAGAGCATATGGCTTTGATACCAGAATAGCCCCATGCTGAGACGTGCCTTGGGGTGGGGAGCACCAGGCTTTTGTCTGCTGAGGCCGGGGTGGAGGGGGACTCTTCTTAATCATCAGGGAGAGACCAGAGGTGGGTGGGGTAACAGCATGTAACTGGCAAGGAAAGGAAGGGCCCAGAAAGGTAGGTGGGATTGCTGCAGGGAAAGAAAAAAAGAGGAACAGGATCAACATTTGCCTTGTTCCTGTCCCTCATTTAGAACTGTGTAGGCATGTAGTCTCATGCTTCAGATTATGTGGTCCAGTTGTTAGAGACTCTTCCTTTACTGGCTGTCTTGTGTGTTGGCTTGTAAGAGCACCTGTATTTTGTCTAGGTTTTTCAGACTCTGTTCCAATTCTTATTATTTTGAGAATGTTGTTTCCTGCTTTTACCTCTTTCTTAAGTAACCTTTGTAACTTCAATTCTGATCTAAACTAGATACCACTGGATGCTCTTACTACTTTTATTTTCTATCAAGACCTCTTTAATACTGAGTTTATAAATCATAAACAAAGTGGGGAGCTGTATTTAATTTCATGTAGACATTAGCAGGCTGGAAGAACCAAGCTCCAGATTCAAATTCTACTCCTAATCCATTTTTTCAACTAATCATACTTAGCAAAGTAAAATGATTTAAAACTACCACATTCAGAGTTGAATAAAGTGAGGGTTACGCTGACAGTGTGCCAAGAACTTAAGGACCTCAGCCCCCCTTTTGCATAAAATAAAGTAAATCTGATGTATATTTTCAACACAGAAGTGTAAGATGAGAAATTAGAGGCACCACTGTACATTGCTGTGTCTTCAATGACCAGTAGGCTGCACTTCCTTGTGAGAGATGGAGTCAGAGATAAAATATAATACTGAGTTCCTTGTGTTATGTTCAGATATTTAATAACATTTTATTGTTCTGCAAAATCTCTTCCATCTTTATTCCATCATGTTTCTTAGCTGCTCTAGTAGCTATTGTTAATTTTTAGATTTACTGAATTTAATTATATTGTTTGGAGTTCTTTATGATTTATTTTCTCCCTACAATTTCAGGGAAAGATATTTACTTCAATGGAGCCAGAACATGAGATAAATGATGTCTGCCTGTATCCAAATTCAGGTATGTTAAATATATTAATGCCTTGCTAAATTCAAAAGGAAAAGCTTGTTAACCCAAGCTGTGGTCTTCTTTTCTGTTTAGGTGGTACAATTTAGGTCTACTTTCCTCCTTATGACAGAGCTAGGAATAAAGGGTTATTTGTCAGTTAGTGTCCTTGTTTCCTCTGCATCTGTAGTACATTGGAGCCTCTTTGCAGTTAGAAGCTGCTGTGCTGTTAATTGAGTGATTGACCTCTTTTACTCTTTCACGTATCTGAAGTGACTCATTTCATAAGAATAGGAATTTTGTCCTATTGTCTTGACTAAGTCCCAGATGAGTTAGAGCTTGCTTTCTAGAGGTAGGAAAAATTTCTTTACAGCAACTTTACAGATTTTTTTTCAATTATTTACACGGATTTGATCTTTCCTTGATTTAAATACAGCACTTAAATTGTGCCCTCCCTTAGATTTAATACTTCATTTTTAAGTGTAGGTTCTTAAGTGCACAAATTTGCATGACTTTTGTGATTGTTTTCAGATTTGTTGCATCTCATAATGTTATGTTTAGATATCAAAACTGAGGGTCACTTTTAACCAGGGTTTCCAGGACTTAATTTATGAGTAAAAATATTTTACAAAGTAGTGGTTGTATGTGCTTATGTGCTTTGATTGTACTTCAGATTGCAACTGGACTTAATTTTCTTGCTTAATCTGAGTTGCTGTAGTTCTTAACTACGGTGTGACACCTACTTCCTTTTTAGAAAGCAGTACTGACAAAGATGAAATCAGTTAGGGCCACTAGGATGGCACGGAGTAAAAGTCTTGAAAAAGACAATGTCTGTGTTGCAAACTCTGCTATTATCCTAATTTTAGAGAGAGGTAGTAGTAAAGACAGAGCAACCTGGATTTTGATTCATACTAGCAGCTCAAATTTAAGATTGTAGATAAGTGAGTTTGAGATTTCTAGCAAGTTAAAACTTATCTTTGTGTTTTCTGCCAACTTCAGTTAAGAATGTGTTGGAGTTTTTTTTTTTTCCCTAGGGTAAGATAAGTAATTAAATACCCTTCCCTAATAAGATGGTGGGCATTTTTGACCTTATGGAGCAGGGTACATGCCATGTACCCTGGTTGTATGTTCATCTGGGTGCATTTGAGAATTACTGCAGGGTGACAGGGTGGACTGTGCAATACAGAGGTGGGTAAGAGGTCATTGGAGTGACCAATTATCTTTAGCATTTCACCCAGGTTTCACATGTAAGCGTATTGGCTTGATCCAAAAGAAAGCCCCGCAGCAAGTTAACGTCCACGCAGGATCCACGATGAAGAGCTCACTACCGGGAGTGGAACAGAAAAGAGTTATTTGACAATGTAGAATTGTAGTGTAATGGAGGTTGGAAGGTACCCTGGGAGTTGTATATTTCCTACTCAAAGCAGGACCAACTTGAAGTTAGATCCAGCTTTGAACTCTTATCAGGTTGCTCATGGTCAAGTCTCATTTGTTTCAATTATTGCAAAAAAAAGTTAAAAGTCTGCATTTTCTAAAACTGCTTCTCCCACATACTATCGCTTCATACTCCCATTTTCATTCTTTTACAGTCATGATACTGTATTGCAGACCATTTTCCAAAGAGGGTCTTGTCAAAACTTCTGAAAAAAGGCTCTCATTTGTTTCCATTCTAAAGTAATCACACTAAGCTGTTATGTAGTTTGTTAGGGTGTGGTCTCTCTTCCCATAAAAATTGGTTAAAACTAACAAGCTGAAGCAATAAAAACACATGGAATAAACTTCTTTCACAGAGTTGATTTTCTTTCATTCTTCTGTTTCCCCTGTAGTATACACCCATGTACCATTCTGAAGTCTGTTTTTGTCCTCCTTTAATTATTGGTGGAAGACTCTCAAGGAGGGTATTTTCCTTTACTGTCATATTTGAAGCACCTGCAGAATTAATTTCTGTCTTTATTTCTAGTGATTCATATGCAGTCAATGGAAAAATGCTTTGTCTCCTGAAATAGTAGTGAGCATATACTGTTAGGGGAGCATGTCTCCTATATACTACACTGGAGTACTCTGTGTGTATTCATGTATACACTATAAATTCTTGCTTTTTCCTTAAATTGCCTGCAGACCTTCCCAGGCACAGTTTTTAGCCTGTTTGCTGACTAAGCTTTCACAAATATCTTGCTTTGCTGGGAAAGCAAGCCCCCTTTTTCAGACATTGTAAGTCCAGCTGCATTGTGTATTTATAATAAAAGGATTAGGTAGGAAGGATTACTCCACCCATGTTAATTGCATTCCTCTACTTGGGTGTAAATTATATTTCTGCCCTCTGGGTGTGTAGGAATTGACCCAATTATTCATAGTCTCAGTGGCATATTACAGTTCTTTCAGATGAGAATGTTATCTAATTTGATGGCACTTTTCCTCTTCATAATCAATCTCTTGTCTTACTTGATCAGCTACATTGGAAAGACAAAATCAAGATAAACATAAAAATATATGCCAAATTTCTTATTACTCTTTAATGTATAAGGAAATTGAGAGCATCTCTCATTTTGAGCTTACATGAAATCTTGTGGTAATAGATTTTTCACAGATTTTAAGTATTCCTACAGTATTTTTTTAATATTCAGAGTACTTAAACCCCTAATTCCTGGTATTTTGTTGTTTTATTCATAGATATTTCAAATTCTAAATTTGCCCTGGTTAGTTAATAGCCCTAGTATTATTCCTTTGAAGACACAGTATCCTATATCTCATTTTGGGTTGAGAAGCTGCTGTTGTGTTGATTTTCCAAGATGAAATATGAATGAAGGTGTAAACCATGTTATGATTTATGGCTTTGTTTAGGTTATAGGTGTGTGTTTAAAAATAAAACAAAAAACCACATGCATTAATAGCAATGTATTAATAATGCATTTTTATGTGCAAGGTAGGTTTTGACTGCAATACTAACTGGATTTTTTCTAAACAGTATTAAGGGATGAACTGATTACATTTGTTATGAAAAATGGCAGCCTGCACTTGTCAGGGCTTAATGTTGTGTAAAGTGGTGCTGAACAATTAAGATAGAGGACAAAAGGGAATTAATATGTAGGAAATTAAGCTTTGTTAATTATGCTGGTGTCACACCTTTCTTTCCATGGTATTTGATGCAACAATTTATTACAGGTCTTGATTAATGTCCCATTGCAAGCCAAGAATATGTACTTTATGAGCTTTTTTTTTTTAAATAGTATTATCCTCTTGTGATCAATATTTTGAAATGTGGATATCTCTTTTTAGGAATGCTAATGACTGCCAATGAAGCCCCTAAAATGAATATCTACTATATACCAGTAAGTAATACAAGTTGTTGCTGATATTATTCTTTAAAGACACAATCGGTTGGTGCCATTCAGGTATTTCAGTTGAAATTCATGTCTACATTGTCTGACTTGTCACAATAAAGTAAATTTAGTTTAACCATAATTTATTAATGTAACATGTTGAATTACTTTAAAATCAGCCTGTAATGTGCCTTTTGCTACCAGTTTCAAAACTGATTAGTGGCTGTAGAAAATTCAGGTGGAGCTTTACTGGAAAAAGTAGGGTTTTTTGATTGCTGATCAAAAAGAATTCCTAAAGAGGGACTACATTTTTCAAGATAAGAACTTCACTTTGTTGTGAAATCTTTCATTAGTGTCTTTAATACATGGTGTGCAGTGACATAGTCATAGCAGTAAATCTTCTCTGATTTGACAAAGAAATTACATTGTGTGACTTCAGGTATGGCTCTTCACTGTGACTTCTGGTCAATACCCTTCTTCAATTGCAGCTTTATCACTGGATAAGCTTTCCACTTGAAAGGCTTAACTGTAGGTTTAACTGTATGTTTTATCTCTGTAGATTGGTTTTGGGGAGACTTAACAGCAAGCCTTCTGGTGCCAGGGAATAGTACAGAAAATCACACCTGCATTTCACTTTTGCTTTCGTTTCCCAGTGCGTTCTCTAGAGGTTTTTTTTGTCCTGGTAGAAGACAAATAGTAGGATACCTGTGTAAATTTTATGAGCGGAATAGCTGACCAGACTCTAAAAATACGTGCAGTTCTTAATTAATTTTATTCACATTTTGAACAAACTATAAAATTTATTAATGTTGAAGTACTTATTTAACTGTTTTGTAAATAAGCCCCAAAGTCTACATTTAGCTAATTGATTTGAAATTAATTTACATATAATTTTTTTGGTTGATTTCTGGTCATCCCCTACTGCCATATCCACTATGTATGATCTTGATTACTTTTAGGATGGAGATTCATGAGTTTACTTTTCTCTTTGTGGAATAGACAATATATACATGTTGTATTCGTGTGTCTAAACAATTCTGTAGTTTGTTAGATTTTTGCATTTAAAGAAATGTGACATTTTATACATGAGTTATGTCAGGTTGTTCTTCTGATGTGAATTGCCCATTTCTGTAATTCAGCTCTAACCAATTTAGATTTTGTTAATGGGTGCTGTTCCATGCTTTGGATAACAAAGGGGGAAAACAAATATATTTATATTTCTGGCAAAATATTAGCTGTAGTTAGAAGCTGAACACTTTCTTTCCATTTACCTCATGCTTTGTAAGGTTGAGAGAGGAGCTCTCCAAGCATTTTTTTAATCTGTCATCTTTTTTAATTAATGGATTAGGGAAGACAAGTTCAGATATTTTTGAAATCTGATGAGTTTTTAAAACTGGAATGGACTAGTTAGTCAATTTAAGTAATCCATATGGAAAAAGCATTCCTTCTGTCACTAAAGGTAAGGTTCAGCTCCTTTCTGAAAATTGTGCACTGAGATTATTTTTTGTGCAGGTGTGCATGATACATGAACTTGACAGCTATAGTACATTAGAGGCGCATGTCCAGCTTAGCCAAAAAGTTATTTCATTGTCTTGATTGTCACCAGTGATAAATGTTTGTTAGAACTTGTTCAAGCTAGTATTATTTTGAGTATTCTTGCACATATAGGAAATCAAAATGAAAAATACCTACTCTTTGCTCTCTGAAAAATATCACTTTCATAGAATCCTCTCTGAGTACTGAATTCGTGTTTCTGAAGTCAGACAAGTAATTTTTAGTTAAGAAATATAAGCACTCTGTATTAGATCTCAGATCATACTTGGAGACAGTATTGCAAACTTAAATACTGGCTAATACTTTCTAGTATGCAGGCTATTTCAATGAAGATTAACATAAATCTTTTCCTAAACCATCTTCCTTTGTCACCATCCCCTGATTTTTGGTACCTGAGTCTGCATAAATGTGTTTGGATGATACCTTTTTGTGGGTTTTACATTCACAGTGACATGAGGATACAAATGGACCCAAATGATGATTGTTAAAGCATAAATCCAAATATTAATTCTATTTTTGAAATATGATTGTACACAAGAAAATTTCAAATTTATTTCAAAGGCTACTGCCCAGATTAAATTTGCTTTTCAAGTTAGCTAAACTTCTCCAGTTGGTGTCAATGGCTTTGTCATTGAAGGCTTTTGAAGATACCTTAAATATTGTCCTGACTTTTTTAGCTGACATTCTGTAGTTCCCTTCAAAACATGTAATACTGATTTTAGACAATAGAAAAGTTAAATGTAGTGAGAAGTTGTTACTTTGAAATAGAGACAGAAATCTCACACTCTGGTCTGACTTTACCCTGACTGCCTTTTACAGGCAAGACTGAAGGGGATGGCGCAGACAGTGTTGTATAATTGAAGGGTGTTTTACGGTATTTCCTAAAAATCAAGTGTGTAGCTCACTAAATCTGCTTTTGTTGTCTGTTTTGTTTATTTTTTAATCTAGCTTTTAAATTAAGAAAATATATAATGGAGGACTTGTGTCAGCCTTAAACTGCTCCAGGGCGTTTTTTATTAAGGAAAACTTAATGTTATTAACACGTTCATGTTACAGTTTTATTCCTTGATCTTCCCAGCTAGTTATTTGAGCTCGGAGTTGCACACCTGTCCTTTGATTTCTCTGTTAGTAAATGATGAATACATGGGTTTTTTTCCATCCTTGAAAGACTTACTAATTTCCTTACACAGGCAAAGATAAGTTTAGTTACATGAGTCTTTGGAGCAAAACTTTAAAGAACTGTATTACCTGATCTCTTTTCATGGTGTTATTTTCTGTGTTTCTCTAAGAACTAGGATTCACATTTTATATAGTGAGTAACTTAATTTTCTATTTGCTTGTTTATTTTAAGGTAGACTTGAATACTACTAAAAATGTGTCCTTTGAGATGTTGACAGGAACTGAGCTATAAGTCTTGTTGAATTCCACAACAGAATAAATGCCTGGGGGAAATGCTACTAACTGTAAAGGACAGTTACGTAAATAAAATCTGTTCAATTGCTTATAGCCCTCGTTGCCCTGTAGTGCTAGTAATTATTCTCTTGTTTTAAATGCTCACTGGAACAGCTATAAGGAATTGCCATGGCTATGATCAAGGAGAGTACTTAAAATCCCAAATGTATGGTGCTGTGCTCTACGTAAGGAAAAAAAAATCCACAGCTGTGGAGTCTTGCAGAACGGGACTGTGTATGTGCATGGATGGGTGCAGACAGACCCAGCACCCTCTGTCCCTGATGGGAGTTGGCCAGACAGTGAAGGACTGTGCCCAGCCCCATGTACCCAGCCTCTCAGCAGGCTTCATTAGTGTGAGCACAGTGCTGTGCTAACACAGCTACATGGCTGGGGAGCTAGAGCTGGCTCATGTCTGGCCAGCTTGGAATGTGCTCTGACTGAGCTCACGTCTGACTGATTTATCTGTGTACGTGTGCCCATTCTCTCTGTTATTAAAGCCAAAGTTAAATTTCCATCTCAAACTCAAAAACATTACTGTCTCTTGAACTTCAGGATTATAAAAAATTTGACAGTGAGTATCATAATGCTGCCTGTAAATGAAATGGCACACATCAGCTTTTCCTGCAGAAGTTTCATCAGGATAGATATGACGGTGGAGACTAGGAATGTCTGAGGACACTGTGCATTTCTTATAAAAAAGTGAAAAATCACTGCAGTTTTTTCTTGTGTATGCAAAGGCATAAGTAGAGGAAATACGAGGTTATTTTTTTGGTTCTAGAAAGGACAGGCAGGTTTACTTTTAAATGGCAAGATACCTCGTATAGGTACACAGTGCAGGGTGAGCAAAACCAAAATTGAGTCTGACCCTTGAAATGAAATGTTTCTGTTACATAGGTAACATCTTGAGTGACTTAGCTTAAAGACTTTGTTTTTGTTTTATGTTGTTGGGCTTTAATGAGAGCAAGTGCCTCTGACTGGAATTGGGCTGTTTGCCACTAGTTTAATAGCTAACTTGCAGTTTATGCAAACATTTGGAACCTGCTTCTTGCCAGCTGGCTTCCTGGTACATCACTTTGATGTGTGCCTCAGGAAGGTTGAAATGAAAGTTGTGTATGCCTTGGGATAGCTTTTAGACTACTGACTCAGAAACATAAGTTGAGTCAATAGTGCAACCAGGTCCTGGCCAAAGAAGTGAAGAGAGGCAGAAGTTCCACTGACACATGGTGGTCCACTGGCCTGGGATCTAAGATGAGTCAGATTCTCTTTAAGTTTAATTGAGGCTGTCATGTTCCATGACATCCAACGTTCTCTTCGCAGGTTGTACAGCAAACCCGCCACATGTCAGCTCCTGGGTGCTTGGGGTGGAGAGCGAGGGGCATAGGTGTTACTCTGAGTGTTTACTTGTGGTTACACGAACATGTCTGATCTTAGCACAGATGTTGCAAATCAGTCCTGTCTCATTTATTGGACTTGAAACTTTGGGCTCCACATGCACACTGAAACTGAAACTTGCTCTATTCATTAGGCTGTTAAAAGAACAGAGCAATTAAGCGTGTAATTAATTGACTGTAATATTCAGTGTTCTGGATTTTTTTTTACTTTCCTTCAGTCTTGGCAGAACACTCCCTGTTGAGGCTAGAAGCAATGTACTTTTGGTGTAGTGAAGATATTAAGCTCTTTAAGAAAAAATAAATCCTGGAGCATCTCTGGCTTGTTTTCAGGTGGTTTTGGAAAATAATTTGATATCCTAGCACTCTCCTAGTTCAGGGCTGTTGGAGTTATAAACTGGAAGTGTTTCAAGAGCAAGTATTTCTTGCCTACTCAATGACTCAGTTTCTCCAAGAGTGTAAGGATTCTGATTTTTAATGCAATACCTGCTTTGGATGTGTGTGCTAGAAATATTATGAATTTTGTCCTCTTAAAATTGTGTGGCTTTTCAACTAAACCAGACATTGATGGTACTTCTTGCCTTTCACACATTCTTTAACTCATTTTGTTTTCCCTTTTTTTTTTTTAAGATACTTTTCTAGCCTGATTTAATTACTATTTATCAGCATCTTTTTGTTTTGAATATGCCTCAAAAATACTTATCCTTAAAAAAAAAATTTTTTTCCTTTGATTTAGGAAAAAAAAGTTTTAGAAAATATTAGAAAAAAATAGTTTTTCCTTAGTGGTTAACCCTGAAATAACATAATCGCTGATTAAGGCAACAAATCCTATTACCTTACATATTTTCATTTGATGCTCTGGATATTTGATGAAACAATCTGTAGAGGAAACTTGTGCTGAAGGAAATACAAGTAAAAGCAGGGTTTTAAACACGTTAGTTTATCCCCTTTATTTCTTTCTTGATATTTTTTCAGAGTAGTTCTAGTATGTAAATTAGGGATGAACATGCTTTAGTTTGATCACAGGCATCCAGATGAGCTGCTTCTAAATGGCTGAATTGACCAGAGTTGTTTTCAGTTCACTCTCAGACAGAAAAAGCATTTATCTGAAATAGGTAGGTGTTTTCTGTCAGTCTGGTGTCAGAGTACTCTCACTGTTCTGTACAAGATGTTATGACCATCGGATATCTATCTTTACAGTCTGTCATTTTTCACTTTAAAAGGTGTGGGAGATTTCTCCTGTGTTATACTCTCCACACTTACCTCTATGGTCACAGTCTTTCAGATCAGTTTTCTCACACAGACTTAGGTTCTCATCCATTTGGGATCTACTGATTGTCTTTTTTTCCTCTCTTGGGTCTTTATATGGTGGGAATACAAACCTATCTGTCCACACCTTTACTTCATGCCTGTAGGGCCAGTGTTCTGTATACTCAGCTGTCATTCAAATAGTTTGTGGGTACTGTTAGAGTTACAATGAGACTTTCCATACAGATTTTTTGCTTCTATGTGGTAAAAGCTATGAATCAAATTATGCAATTCGTTTTGCATTTGTGTCTGGCATTTTGACACTAATAGAACAGATTAGCACTAGAGTGCAAGATTCTGGTTTCTTTTAGAATGTTTTCATGTCTTCTGTTGGCAGTATTAGGTCATTCTGCGTGGGTGCTGCATCAAATGTCATATTGGATAAAGCTGTGTTTTTTAGAACACAGTGGTTCATCTTGTTCAACACAGCCCTTCCCTAACGTGTTTTTGGTAAAGTGGAAAGCAGCCATGAAACTGGCTTGTGCTAAGAGATTTTTTCTGTCCTGAAACAAAATATAACGTAGAAAAATACTTTGTAGTCTGGGGAAAAAAATATTGTAAAATAAAATAGTAGTTATGACGTAGAATGGAAAATGTTGGTCTTAATCTTAGTTTGTTCATTTTGAGGACTGTGAAATGACTGAAAAGAAGGGTTGTTATGATGTAGTATATTACAGTTGAGCTTTGGGGCGGCCAAGTGTCAAAAGAAGAAACTTTCCATTAATAAAAAGATACTTGAGTGCATCTTTGGCCTTTAAACTAATTCTGAGTTTTGATATATCGATCTTGTAAAATTGTGTCTTCCATCCAGAACAGTCTAATCCTTTACACAAAAAAAAAAAAAAAAAATTGTGGTGCATGATACATTACCTATCTCACAGTATTTACAAGCATAGGAAAAATGTTGTTTATCTTCACAAGCGGAAATGTGAGCTTCCTACTTTTAACCTAAACACTTTCAAACTGAAAAATAACACACTGGGCTTATTCCCAACAAAGGATATCCTCCGTTTCCCATGTGCTGGCTGAGAGACACAGTACCACTTATCACACATACATCAAAGGAAAACACCAATGTGTGAAAATCAGGAAACAATTTCTGATCTTCCTGTAAAACTTGTTTTAGGTGTTTTTTGGTGCTGTTGATGTAGTAGTTCAACATCATGTCTAGATTATGAAGGTGTATGAACGCTGCTTTGTGCTGTTGTGGCTGTTAGTGTTAGGCAGCCCTTCAATATGTTTTGAACGGACAGCAGCACACTGACTATAAAGTCATACTTCCTTATAGGTTACATCAAACCCTTCATAGAGCACAGGAGAAAACTCTTAAAAGCAGAAATTGTACAGAATTATACCAGGTGATTGCTCTGACCATTAATAGAAGAATCACATATTTTTTAGTGTTGTGACTGTTTCTCAAGCATTTGGTAGTAATGGACTTTCTGTTCTTGAGTTCCTATTTTAAGAAACAGGTTTTGAGGGGGGAGTGTACTCCCCTTCTTTTAAGCCTTGAGTATCTGAAAGATACTTTTTATTTCCTCACTTGCACTTCTTCTTTCCTTTGGGCCTTCTGTTCTTCACTTGATTTCTGAATATTTAGAGATGCAATTACCTAGCTTCAGTCAGTGAAGAGAGAAGCAGTCACAGATAATGGAAATATGTAATTGCTGAAAAGAAGTTCTGTACTGTGCTACATGTCTATCAGCATGTAATAAGAGCTAAAGTGTTTTAGCTTTTGGATCAGAAAAGACAAAGCATGTGAGAATTTTCTCCATGTGATAATTTCAACTAAGTCTTTATTTCATTATATTTGAAAGCAGAGGGTAACTGTATTGTCATCTTTTGTGCTGCATTCAGTATTGAACCATGTGTTGTGAGTTATGACTATTTTATGGAGAAATAGTAAGAGTTACAAAGACCTAAGATTTCTATCACAGAAAACCTTAGAAAGAAATAAACTATCACATATATGAAAGCTTTTGAATATTTATTTGAAAGATGTTTCCTACTTAAATTATTTCCTAAGTTATACAAAATTTCTTTAGCATTATGCTCTGCAAAGAAGTTGATTTATGCTGAGCTTATCTTCATTATCTGTCTGGAGAAGTTGCACATTCCCAAAAGGTAGTTGCTTTTCTTTCTCTTTGTGTTGTCTGACGGTACTTGTGTAAACTCACAGAGAAGTCTTCCTCCCACTTTTGCAAAAAACAATTAAGCTGCAGTGGTAGGGAGTTATTAGAAACTCATACATTCCTAGATTTCCAGTAGTTTGTCAGTTATGTAAGGTAGACAAAGAGCTTCATTTGCCATTACCTTTACATCTGTAGCATTCCTCAAATTTCTTTCAAATACAGGTCATCCTCCAGTATGATTTGTTTTAATGACTGTAAAGATATTTATGCTGTAACATTCTTTGGCGTCTGGTGTGTACTGTAAGAACCCTGTTGTTCCCTGCCACTTAAAAGCACAAGAGGCAAGATCCTACACAGTGTGGCAATTGAGGAATTTTCCTGTCCCATCAAGAGAAATTAAGAAGGGGATGTGCTGGGACTTTGCATTTCTAGTTTATTTTTGGTGGTTCTTACTTGTTAATTTAGATTGCCGTCAGAGGCTATTGCATACATACTAAAATCAATGCACGTGTTTGTTATCTCATTTTTGTTAGTGGTGGAAGTTTTGTCCTTTGATGGCCAATGCCCTTAGTATTGCAAGAAGTGCTGTTATGTTTTGAGGAACAGATTTCTGAACATGTTGGAAAAGGTAGACGCGGTGTAGTTAAAAGAAAGACCAAGACAATTACGGAGTTTCCCACTTGCCATTGCCTTGCCTGCCTCCCCTGTAGTCACAATTGTAAATGCAAGGGAAGAACTTTCTGAGGAATGTATTCTTTCTGATGTATCGTGATAGGGTGGAATTTTTTGTTAGACCATGTAAACCATGAAGGTGGTGTCGTTTGTGAGGGAGATTGTGCTGGTTCAGTGACACTGAGTCACTGAACAGTAAATTGACTTCATGAAGGTTCTGATGAGTACCAGAACCTATGCAAAGGAATTGGTGAGAGCACACAGTCAGGTGTGGTAAGGAATGGAAAGTGTGGATGGCCAAAGTAAAGTATGGTTCCTGACTTACTGTCAGCGAGGCATTAGATCAGCTGATCCTACCTGATCTACACCTTTTTTTTTTTTCTTTTCATGGATAAAGACAATCAGCAGATGTCCACAGGTAAATAAAACCTCTGAAGTGAGTTTCAGCTGGACCTATAGCACAGTATTAAGGCAATTTACCTAGTTGCCTCTGTTTTTACAGCAGGTATGCTATCGAAGCTGCTGTATTAGAATAAGGACAGACTTTTGGTAACTTTTGAATTATTTCCAGCTGGTATTTTTGGGAAGGTGCTTGAAGCAGGTCATGGTTGTAACACAAGCTTTGAGAAGCCGCTCTCTTCTTACCTTTTGAGCTTTATTTGATTAATTGACTTCCTGTGGAATTTCTGTATTCTTGTACTTCAAGTTTCAATGTATCTTTCTGACTTCACATGGTCTCAATATTTAAAACCTGTAGAGAGTCTGATAAATAAAAGACCCATAGCAATACTGATGCAGTGTTTGTTTTATGTGTGTCAGAACATGATAGGGCCATGGGTGAAAGTATCAGCCTCCTTATTCTTAATGCCATGACTAATAAGTCACAGATTACTTGAGAAGTGTCCCTTTTTTGTTCTGTCTTATGAGGAAAAGAGCTATTCTGGTAATCTTATTTACAGTTTTAAGGAGTAACTTTATTTTCTTGAGGGCATTTTTTCCCAACATTATGAGCAACTGGACCATTGTGTCCTTCAAAGATGGTGGCATCGCCAAGAACACTCACAGTGAGAGACCTGTGGCTGATTAACTGACTGTAGTACTTGTCAGACCAGAGGATATGAGATTTTAAAAAAACCCAAAGCAAACCACCACTATAAAGCCAAACTGCTTAGAATTAGAAAAAGAAGTACTTACTATCTGATAACTACCAGTGCAGAAATATTTAGTATCTCGTTCATAGAAGATGCGTGCAAGTTCCTGCACCAGTTCTTGTTTAACACTGGGAAGATCTTAAAAGCAATGTTTCCTTTAATGTGCTAAGGAGTAAAACTTCCAAATAGTTGATTTGGCAGCGTCCGTAGCACAGTGAAAGGTGGGAAAACCAACTATTCAACCTCTCTTATTAATGAATCTGCCAAAAATGTCTCGATGTGCTGGAGGTAGGATGAGAGAAAGACCCAATTCATTGTATAGTTCAGTGAAATTTATGAGTGTGTGGGCTTGAAACCAACTGCAATGCTGTTGTGAGTAGTATGCCAAAAAGGAAGAATGTGCTGTTCAGTCTCTATTGGCCATGTCTGTACTACAGTGAGCTACTTGATATCTTTAAAAGCACGAAATCTACACCATATGATGTAGGGTGAATGAAAGCATGAAATTATGAAGAATATATGGGAGATTTGTTTGGAGTTTATTCCCCAAACCAATTTAATTTAGAGAATCAAAGAATTTTATTCAGTCCATTAAATAGAATTATGAGATTAATAGGGCATAATTGGAGTTGATTGTAGAGCATTCATAGGAAGAAAGAAGATTCCAAAAGAATGGCAGAATTCAAAATGACAAATTGTTTGTAGCACATTGGTTGCTAAGGGAAACGTTGTGTATGGAAAGGTAGTAGATACAAACATAACAAGGTAATGTGATCCCAAGGCTCCTTCCTTATACAAGCTGATCTCTTGGGCTGGCTATGATTGAAGGCCAAAAGCATAGTAACAAGAATAGAGAGCTGCAGCTTTTCACATGTACAAGCTAGAAATAATCCAGCTGGATTTTTAGAGTTACCAATTGCAATTGATTTCACGTTAGCTGTTAACAAGGTGTAACAGGGCATTCTTTCTTCTCTTGACTTTTTAATGCATCGAGATGGAAACTTCTCAAAGTTGTTACATATTGAGATCTAATTCTTAAAATGAGAGAACAAAACATTGGAAACAATACTCTTAAAATGAAAAATAATTAATATTTCATGTAATTGCATTAATTAAACTTGGCTATACAATTAGGGAGCTAATTATGTTCAAAACGCAATTGCACATTTCAATCACTGTCCACACCCTGGGGATCACCATTTTTTTTACCTCCCTCATTAGACCTTCTGTAATCTCTTTCTTCTGCTAAATGGTGTGATTGAAGCTCAGAATATGCATTCATAGAGGTGTATTTGCTTTCTGCAGCAAATATATCCTGTTAAAGGTTTTAAATGCTTTGTATTGTGCCATTTCATTAAAAGACAAACAAAATTAAGATTTTATTGTTACTATTTGTCTTCTCCAAAGAATTATTTTTGTCTCCTGTAGGCAGATATTTGTGTGAAGTCATTGAGTCAGATATATGAAATACATTTAATTTCAACAAATGATGATCTAGAAATTAATCTCTCTTTATTGAAATACTGTAAGTTTCATTTTTGGTTTTGTATTTTAATGAGAACAGAGAAATGGAGGAGCCTTTTTGGATTGTGAAGTCAAGTCCCATTTTAGCACTAACAATCAGATTGTATAATCTTTTCCTTGAATATTTCAGATTTCATCTGAAAACTGTTAGTTGCTCCCCATTATCTTCACTTAAAAGGCTGTTAAGAGTCACATTCCTCTGGTCCTTACCTCAGCTCTAGTTTACAGTGTCTCTGTGATGTATTTATTCTTGTGCAAGCATTACTGTTTCAGCAATCCTCCATAGTGCCTTTCACAGTCCTTGCTATGGTTTGCATTCACATATACAAGAGTTGCATAAAATGTCTCCACCAACTCACTAAAAATTTTACACAATATACTGTACCTAGAGATCTGTTGAAGACCTTAAAATTATGCTCTTTTTGTTGTAATCACCATTTTTCAGATAATACAGGAGACAATGGTTTAGTTAGTACATTTTTGCTATTTAGTAATAGTCTTAGTCAAAATGCGTAGAAGGTACCACAGCACGGTTGACAGAAGGTTTTACTTCTAAAATACAAAAGAACAGTGATGAGATGTATTTTCATGCTTTTTTTTACTAACTGTCACTATGGTGTGGCGCGATATGGTCTTACAGAGTTAATTTTTGTGAAACTGAAGTTTCTGTGAATCTGTGTGTTGCTGTCTCATGCAGCCACAGCAGATAATGCCTCTGCTTTCCAAAGCCTCTGGAACTGTCTGTTTGAATGATGTCCACATACATTAAGTTAGTGTTCTAGAGGGAATTCGGACAGTCCAGACTTTCCAAATTCTAGTGAATGAATTTCAAATCCGATTAATTCTGTCAGTGAACATTTTGCATATTTTTGATTGCTAAAATACATCAGTGAAGATTGGGAGGGGTTTTTGCTGGTTGAGTGTTACTATATTTTGACATCTTGTTTACTGCTAAAGAGTTTATCACTGCCTTGTATGAAGTCTTCCAGGAACTTACTGTTTAACAATTTTAAAAATTTTGAAACCTGTGTTTATTCCCTGAGAAGAAAAGAGCAATTGTTCAGTCACTCCTGTAGAATTGGTCTCAGAAACCTTCAAACAGATACTTAACATTACTTCTTTGGATGTGCATTCAAAGTAGTTTAATTTAAATCTCTTGACATCTGACTGTGGAAGCTTCTGCACATCCTGGGCTTCTTTTAAGTTGTTGAGTATGTTTAATACTAGTTAGTATTAGAGCAGTTTTTCTGTCACTCTAAGGGCTCTGCAGAGCTGGCTGTCAAACTGTTGAGTGGTGTTTAAAAGTTGTACAGGTGCTGTCCAGTGTTCCAAACTGAAGATAAGGAACATCTCTTGTCAACTGGGAATAATACCTATGCTGTCCTAGGGTTCATTAATTTTAGGAGAATCACAGACCAATGACAGGATCATACTTTCTACAGGAGCGCCCAGGAATTAGGCATGGCCGTAAAAACATTGCTGTACCATGTAACACTTGTGGTGCCACAAGACTACAAAGTCAAACATCTTATAGAATAGAATACAAAGAACTGTGATTTTTGAAGTTATTTTGCAATGTTTCAAAAATATTTTTCTGTGAACATTTTTCTATATTGCTTGGACAGTTTGGTCTTGGACTTGTTTTTGCTCAGTTGTGTGCTAGACCACTCATTATATTTTGTGTTTTCAATATCTAAAGTTAAGAAATATTCTAATGTGTATAAGCAAAATTTGACATTAGGTGGCACAGTACTAATAATCAAGTCCACATTTTTACTTCCTGTGGCTCGGAATAAGATGAAAGGCAGTGGTGAGGTGTCCGCATCACTGGTGTATCATAGTGGTAAGTTTTGCTGTGGCTGGGAGGGAACTGGTGTGACCCATCTGTCACTCTGCCTTGCAGTGTGATGGTGGGACACAGTGGGACAGCTGTCCTTCCGTCACCTCATGGGTGCTATTTCCAGTCGGTGACGGAGGAAAGTGCTGGGAGGGGAGCAGAACACAGAGCACCCCACCACTTGCTGCCAGCTGGACCCCACTAGTGGGTGATGCTCCTTTGTTGATGGACAAAAACATTTTCAAAATAATCCTCTTGACTTTCAGCAGCAATTGGCAGAAATTGTCTCAAGAAGTGGTTATCCTACAGAAAGCAGAATAATAATGAACAGCAAAAAATACTGTTTCGATCACTCTTGGTGCTTATATCTGAATTTCCTGTCCTAAAAAGAACTTGGATGAAAGCCAAGTGTAGATGTGCACTCATTTAATAGTGATTTTTCCTAATGGCTGAGTGCAACTTTCCTAAAACTTACAGAGAAATCAATTTGGTATATCATAAATATTGTAAAAATGAGATCTGTTACTTAAATTGCATGCAATTTCCTACCTCATAACATTTTCTTATTCTTGCTGTGAATTTCAGTGCATTTTTCTCTGTTAGGTGTGGTAGATTTGTACCTTTCCAATCCAAATTGGCAAGTATATTAATTGACCTATACAAACTCCACAGGTTTGTTTTGTTGTGGTAACTTTAGCAGGGACTGCAGGCCAGGCTGAGGTGGTGCCAATGCTGGATGACAGCAGCTCCAAGGGGTCCCACTTGTGTTGCTCTGTGCCCACTGTATGGAAACTCGTGAACTGGGGGAGAACAGGCCAGTTTCACTTAGCCCACCTTGTCCCTGGAGGCCCAGTGCAGACCAGCCCTGTCAATTGTTGCTTTTGTACCTGGGCACAGAAATGGAGGAACCTTGGAGCGTGCTGTTCTGGAGTGCTTTTAGCATCATTCTGGGATGGCTGTTGCTTGACAGTGGAGCATTAAATTCTGCAGTTAAAAATGCAGTTGCAGTTAAATTCTGTGAAGGGTTGCTATTGCAAAAGAAGGGCATTTCTTGTTTATGTTTTTATCATTATGGCTGATACTGTTTGCCTTTTCTGTTTTTAAATTTCTTCCTAAGCTTTAAAAAATGCTTCATTTTAATACACAAAGCAGAAGGTGTCCTAGAATAGGTAGGCAAGTGGTTTCAATGGGTGGGAGAGGGGGAAATAAGGTAGTAAAATATACGCAGACATCTCGGTAGGGTTTTCCTTTCTGTCAGTTTACATGTAAAATTTGAATAATGGTTGGACTTTCTATTTTTTCCTGGTAATCCGCCACTGCTTTTTTCCATTAATTATCTCATTTCCCCCACTTTATTTTCTATGATCTGATCATCCAACTTGCTCCATAGATTATCATGAATAATCAGGTTTTTGGCTTTATGGGTTTCATGGCACATATTACACCCCATGAAAGGTTTTACTCTCAGTATCAGGTTTTGAGTATAGGAATACTTGGAACGGTGAGTGGAGCTACAGCTGAAGAGTAGATAAACAGCTTTCCCTTATTTGTGAGACTTTTGCTTTAGTTACTCATTCAGAGATTTATCCCAGTCAAGATCCTGTTTGGGGATTGCCCTAAATGGTTGTCCTGGGTTCTTTGTGCTTTGTAGTGCTTGAGCAGATAGTGTCATAGATGTGGAAGTGATGAAAAACTTTATTGAAGTAGTAGAGATCTTCACATGATGTGTCATCAAGATAAAATGAAGGGGAACTTTTTATTTCATGGGAATGAATGTGAGTCAAGGATTCTCTAATATCTAATAATCTCAGTAGAGAAGGTTGTCCTTAAATTTTATTACAAGAGAAGTTTTGTTTAGTTAGTAAGCAGCTTGGATTTTGGTTGGTTTTTTTTTTTTTTAATAAGGACAAACTGCTTCATCTAAAACAAAATTAGAGTTAAACTTAACGTTCTTCCACGCCAGTTATGCTTTGATGGTCTGGTAATGAAGCACAGATAACTGATTTCTTAAGTGGCATGAAGACATTTAATAGATATAGACTGCTTTCTTTTTAATATAAAATCTTGGCATTTAAATAAGTGGGTTTAGGAGAAATAAATTTAAAAATTAAAATCTGGATGGAGACAAAAGCTTCTGGAATGTTGGCAAGAAATCAGTCTGAATGTTATATATGTCGTTTATTCCTGGAGCAGACATGGGGATTTTGGTTAATTAAGTAGATAAAGTGTTTCTTGTTAGTGACATCTTGGGTATTTCCTTAGAAGCTCTTGGTAACTGGAATGAAATACAGTTGGTTAAAAAAGTGCTCTCTTTCATTTGGCATGTAATGGTTCTCAGCTAGGGCTGAAATCTTAGGAAGATAAATAATATTTAATACAGAGACAATAGTGGGCTAGAATAAAATGTTATTCTCTGGAGTGTTACAGTCTAGAATGTGAGTAGAATGTTACAGTCTAGAACACAGTTTTACAGGGGTTTTTGTGTGTGTTTGTCTTCAAAAGAAGACTTTTGAATTAGTAGAAACACACTTTTAAAATTAACAGCATTATCTCATACTGTTATCACACAATCATGTTGAATCAAACTATATCTATTTTTAATAAATAAAATCACTTCTAATTGTTTCCATAATTGAATAGGATCTTTAAATATTGTTGTATCACAAGCATTCCTATGGTTGTGTTGACTGTAGAGTTTTTAACATGAATTTTTAGCAAACAAATCAGAAACCTTATTAAAGGTCCCACTATAGGATTTAACTGGTCACTTAACATTCTAAAATGTCAGCTGATTTACTGTAGAGAGAGAGATGTAGTGTTAGTTTTTTCCATGCAGCTAACTCACCTACTAAAATAAGAGTGCTGGGACAGCTGAGTGTGGCTGCATGAGTCAAGATGGAGAGGAATTTCAATCAGAACAGCAGGAGGGAAAAGTAAAAGGGAGCAGATTTTTAACTTGGGAAATTGGAGGAAGCTTATCTGGGAAAATACATCAACAGTGCTACCTAATATTGTGCAAACAAATCCTTTGCCTCATCATGGAAATATGCAAGTACTTTTAATATTTCCCATTATCTGTTCATAAGGTCTGGGTTTATCCTTGAATAAAATACATGAAATATACCTGTGGTGTTTTAATTAAAATAAACAGGGCAGAGTAGGATTTAACATGATTGTATAAAGAGCCTAATGAGTTCAAGATCCAGCAGCACTTCACAAATTAGTTGCTATCTAGTGCCATTAGTTTGTAATTTCATCTATAATGTTTGGCTCTAAGCTTTTAATAAATTAATCAGACTGGGATGACTTGAAACAGTTAAACTTGAAACCTCCAGACTGGCTGGTCTCAAGTGACCTAAATTAAAATAATACTTACATAATCTATAGTACTCTTTATTGGTAGTGCAAGCAATAGGTTTCGTTGTGTTCTCTAACTGCGGCTCTCGAGGTCTGCAGTGGGATTAATTTGTTGTTCCATTACAGCATTACAGTAGCCAAGAGCCAAACTGTAGGCTTTTTCTGTAAGAAAATGCAATGTTATAACTTTCCATAATATCCACAGGTTTTAGGACCTGCCCCAAAATGGTGTTCCTTCTTGGACAACTTGACTGAAGAACTGGAAGAGAATCCAGAGAGCACAGTTTATGATGATTACAAATTTGTTACCAGAAAAGACCTTGAAAATTTAGGTAAAACAATTATATATGCTCTTTGGCGGACTTCTTTGTTCAGTTTTTGAACATTTACACATCTAATTGTTTTAATTCCAGTGTGATGTATGAGGACTGTTAGAAATTCACTGACAGTAGTTTCCTCTTCTTGGTTATTAATACTCCAGACCAATGGCTCTAAGTTCTTTGGTTCCCAACCAATGCAACACTAGACACTCGTGTTTCTCACAAGTGATTGTGAGAGCTTGATTTTTATCCCAAGAAGGTGATTGATATTTGCCGATATAATATGCCTGGGAATCTGTTGTGTGTGTTTTCATATGCTACATGGAAGGCACAGGAAGAAAAGTTGGTTTAGTTTTCAAAGTATTTTTGAGGTGCTCAAATAGAATTTGGAACTCGCAGCCAAAGGCTACCCTATTTGAATGTAGTAATTTTCAGGAAATATAAATCATTCTAGGGCTAATAGTTTCAAGAACTTGGAATACTGAAAATTATGTAGCAGAGAAGGTAAGCAAGCTTCTCCCAAGGCAATCCTTTTTCTGTCTGTGACATGGTTTGATTGCAATGTTTTGCTCCAGTTTAATTACCTCTGACTGTGAGAGTTGGGTTTGACCTGAGGCAAAACTCTTTAATTAAGAACATCTCTATATCTCACTAAAAAAGGGATTGTCAAACACCTATGGACTTCGAGAAAATCCTATGGAATTTTTTGTGAACTTCTATAGAGCATAGTGCATGTGGACATGATTGTTATTCCCAGTTTTACTTAGTCTTGATGTCATGACTGTAACTGTTAGATTGATGTGTTGCGTTGGCAGTGCTTGTTTGTCTTAGGGAAGTGAACTGGCTAGCTTGGAATAGAAGTTCTTTGTATATGAAAGCTCTTTGAAATTCTCTGGAACTTTTTTCCCAGGCCTTGCTCATCTCATTGGATCATCATTGCTCAGAGCATATATGCATGGCTTCTTCATGGACATAAGACTTTATCATAAGGTAAATAAGGCTGAATCTTGTCGATTTTTCTTCTTAACAATAAAATATGTGTGTTGGGGTTTTCTTTCTCTTTTTGTATTTTTATTGTTTTGTCTGGGTTTTTCCATTCAGATAATGGACTGTGTTCTGTATTAATGGTATTTTCTTTTACTTCCTTTTGCTTTTTCAAAGGCAAAAATGATGGCCAACCCCTTTGCCTATGAGGAATACAGAAGAGAGAAAATACGGCAGAAGATAGAAGAAACACGTGCACAGAGAGTTCAGCTGAAGGTAAATTGTTTAAACAAATAGTATACTCTGGGTAAAACTATTCATAAAGAGTAATATATTTCTAAATGTATCTTAGAGATGTAGTGACTTAGGATTTGATTCTGTTTATCATTGGACACACAAAGTAATTTATATAACTTCTTGAATGGAAACATAAAATTCCAGGCATGGGATTTTGAAAGGCTGATACCAACTAGAAGAGCAGCTCTCAGCTCATTTGCCACTTGAGCAGATAATTCACTGGTAAAACTTTTCAATTTCTACTTTTGTCATTAAGTTACTTAAGCCATTGAAACACGATACTCTGGAAAGAGATACATGAAAATTGTGTTGTGTTTGTAACTAGTAGTTTTCTAGGTTGGATTTGTTCAACAAGGAGAGAGTTGCTTTTGAAGTTCTAAAGCTGATGCATTGGAAGATAAAAATAATAAGTTGTTAAATCTTCTCTTACATGCTGTTGCTTTACTAGTACCTAGAGATATTTTTAACCAGTAAAGGAGCTTTTCTGCAGTAGTTGTCAGCATGTAGGTTGTATGTGTAAAAGGCTAATTTATTGATTAATTCTTTCCTCTTTCTAGAAACTTCCAAAAGTTAATAAAGAACTTGCACTCAAACTGATTGAAGAAGAAGGAGAGGAGCAACAGATTAGTAGAAAAAGGAAACAAAAGGTGAGCTCTTGCTTTGACGACTTCTCTAATTGGGAGCACAGAACTAGCAATGCTTAAAAAAATTTTTTTTTTTTTTTGTCGTTGCTGTTTGACCAAACAGATTCAAAATACCATTGTTTCTGTTTCTTATAAATAATTTGTCCTGGCTTTAAGATGGATTTGATTGTAGCTGCAGCACAAAAAAGACCATATAGAAACTTAAAGCTAAAAATTATTAAATACTCACTGTGAAGGTGACACAGGTTTTGTAGGGCTCCAAAAGCTGGTTAATGCAGCCTCAATACCACAGCTATTCAAACAAGACCCTTTGTTTGCATTTGTTGTTGGTATTTTGGTGGTGACTGTGAGAGGATAGATGTCATCTATAAAATTTAAGATATAATTGCCTTTTTTGTGTATACAGTTAAATGTATTTTATAGAATAGCCAAAATGGTTTGCTCTTATGCAACAGGGGTTCTTCTGGATATTAAAAATATTCCATTGCTCTCCTAAGAGAAGTTTTAATTGAAGAAATGGGTAAATGTTTAATATTTAATGGGAGGGGAGGCTTTTTATAGGTAGCACTTCATAGGTGCTCATTCTCACAGGAATAGAGCATTCATGAAAGGCAGACATTAGCTGCATGTGATAAATAAAGAAATCTTGTGTGTTAAGGTTAGTAGGAAGCATGAATTACTAAAAAGTAGGTGGTGATGAAACTTAAATGCAGACTGAAGCAAATGGTGCAATGAAAATGAGAGTTCAGTAGATGGGGACTGATTTGTGTTGGAGTACATACAGATTGTGTTGTTAAGTGGACTAAATAGAATGTATATTAAAATGCATGTTCGGGTTATTTTCCTGAAACATCATTAGAGTCCTATGACAAGCAATTTATTTTAGGCTTTGGGATTTAATTTTTGTCTGTAAGTGAAAGTCACACATTCACACCATTTTTGTGTTTGAAATTTACTTGTTGTTTTCTATATCCTTAGTTCCACCCTTCTTTTCTTAAGTAACAATGAAAACCTAATGCTGTGGTGGGATTTATATGTGGGTATAAGTTGAGCAAAGTTAAAAAATTAGCATTTTATTATAAAAAGCTAAGTACGCAATGATTTTAAAATTACAGTTACTGGTCTTCTCATAAGCTGAATTAGTAGCTTGAACTGTTCTGAATTCACCAGTAGCATAATTTACACTGAGTTAATTTTACTTTGACATGAATAAAACTACCTTTTCCATTCTATATGTGAAAGTGGTGAAGAAAAAGTTTTATATGTATAACAACACTTCCTCTTAAGTATTTACAGTGAAATAATAGTAGCATTGCATGGAGACATGTACCTTTATAATTTGTTTTACATGTTGTAGAATCATCCCCATCAGGCAGTATATTTGCCTTGGAGCTACTGCTGATTAGTCAGTAGATATCAACATGTCTCCAGACTAGCTGGCTGAATGTATGAGAAACATTTATTTGAAAATTCTAGTAATTGTGTATTTAAAGTGTCTGTACTGTGGATTTAAAAAGCTCTTGCTTACAGGTAGCTTAGAATAATTTTGTAAAAGTACAATAAGCATAAATCTTGATTTTTATTTGACCTGGAAGGATAAAGCAACTGTCATATCATTTGCTGGTTATTAATTTTGTTTAATTAAAAAAAGTGTTACATATTTTGTTAATGTCTGTTTCAGAATTGTCTAACTTGTTCATGCTTTGCTTCTTTTCCAGAATCTGCCCAGCCTTCTCAAAGATGATCGTTTTAAGGTCATGTTTGAGAATCCAGATTTCCAGGTGGATGAGCAGAGTGAAGAATTTAGGCTACTTAACCCACTTGTTTCTAAAATAAGTGAGAAAAGAAAGAGGAAACTAAAGATGTTAGAAGAACTGGAAGCACAAGGACAGGTAAAATATTTTCCGTTTGGATTAAGAAAACTCCACAGGCTTTTTTTTCCTCTATTTGAAGCATTCAGACTTTTCACCCCAGAAAGATGGATGCAATGCAAGAATGTCTTATCAGCTACAATAATTAAGTGTAATTTATAATTTTAATCTAGTTTTTATACATTGATAGTATCGTTTCTGCACAAATATAGGTTTGAAAAACATAAAATATGTAAATGTTAACAATTTCATAATATATTTTCGGCTTCGTTTGCTGTTACATCTTTTGTTTAAAAATTGTAGTTCTCTTCAGCTGTATCTATGTAAAAGCTGTCACGTACTATAATTGTAGGAATGGTTTGAAAAGAAAATTAGTTGATGATTTCTTATTTTATACTATTTTTGTCTGCAGGAAGAGGAGGAAGAACCAGAAGGAAAAGCAAGTGATGCAGAAAGTTCTGAGAGTTCAGATGATGAAAAAGGCTGGGTTGAAGAGGTCAGGAAACAGCGCAAGCTTTTACGCCAAGAGGAAAAACTAAAGCGGCAGGAAAGGCTCAAGGAGGATCAGCAAACATTACTGAAACCTCAGTTTTTTGAGATTAAAGAAGGAGAGGAATTCAGAAGCTTCAAAGACTCTGCCAAAAAACAAAAATTAATGAAGTAAGACTAATGTTCCTATTTTAATAGCTGGGGGTAGATGATTCGCAAGTATTTCCCTACAGTGCAGGCCAGTGATGTTTTGGCTTGGAAGCACTTGCTAGTAAAGCCGCATCTGGTGATCCAAGGATATAACTTAGAGTGACATGGTCATTGAAAGCTTTGTTTTATAGATAAACAAATACACTATTTAAAGTAGGACAGAGAAAAAACACAAACGAGATGAATAAGATAATAGTATTTTGATTCAGATTGGGGAATCCATTACTCGGTGTTGGTGAGGTGCTGTTCTCACAGATAATAGTGGTATCTTATGAGACTGGTTATATTTGTTCACCAGTGTCAGTATGAGGTTAACGGAGTGGTTGTTTTTCACCTGACCGTCTAAAATGATGTAGAATGCTATGTGAACACTCACTGTTTTGGGAGTAGGATCAAGATGGGTCAACATGGTACAAGAAAAATTGTTTTGTCTGGGTATTTTTATGGCATCTAGACATTTTCAAAATCTACACTCTCCTTATAATGTCAGGACTAGTATTTCTGTTTTTCTTTTTGCATTACAAAATACCAGGCTGGGAGGACTTTTTTTTTAGTGTAGTGTTTTTATTTTGGTTTGGTTTTTTCATTTCCATAAATGGATGATCATCTGAAATAATGGGTACATGGATAAATATGTCAAACTAAAGAAAGAGCACATTAAATTAAAGGACTTGGCTTTGAGGTGCTCAGTACTTGCAAATCACATTGATTTGTTTTTTTCAGAGGTGAGTTGAGCCCTTCAGAAGATATATATTTTTTTTTAATTGTTTGAGGCACAGACACTCATTAAAACCTTTCAAGACAGTAGTTTCAAAGCTCCTGCAGCACAGTGGGTGCAGAGCAGAATTCTGACTAATGTTGGAAATGGGTTGTTGGGCTAGATGGATCTCGTAGTAAACATTTTGTTTTTACTTAGAATGAAATGATACAGTCAAAGAAAAGAAAGTGAATAATATATATAATGGGGCTGTTTCTTTATGTCACTAATGACTACCTAGTTGTTTTATGCTGGAAATTTTCTGGAGACACATAAAGAAACATTTGATAAAAATTCAGCCTTTTAAGTAGAATTACCATGTAAAATGGATTTTTAAGTATTAGGAAGACAGTGCTCCTATCATAGTCAGATAGTTTATGATTTCTATGTTGTACCTGTAAGACCTCTTTTAAGTGGGAATAGTAGTATTTTTAGAGTTGGGATTTATAGCAGTTCTGCAGAGCCGATTCCCATGTTTTCCATAGCTGTCTTTCATCAGCAGGTTATTTCACACGGGGATTTTTCTTTGTTCTTTTTATTGAATATACCCTCTTATTCTGGACTTTTAACTTTCTTAGATTTTTTGGTTAACTTTCTTCTGATTATTTTTCTCTTTTTTTTTATTCCAGAAGTTGAAGCAAGTTTTTAATTTTGTCAGTTTTTCTTCTTTGTCAGGAGAAAATCCACTCTGGACACTCTGACAAAGTATTTTGGGTTAATTTTTTTTTTTTTAAACATTGTAATTAGGTTTATAGTCAGATTAGCTGTAATTTAGAAGGCACCTGAGACACTGGTCAAATGTATTCTCAGTGCCAGTAAAATACTTCATTAAAAGGCTGTATGGCTGCAGCCTGCTCATATACTGTTCTTTTGCACAAATTCAGCTCCTAAGCTCTAAAGCAGATTCTCAAGGACACTCAATTTGAAGCATAAAGATTTCATTTTGTTAGAAAGATGGAGGGCTTAAATGTGAAAAAGGGTGTGGAAATTCAAGTAAATAAGCCAAGACAGGTGTAAGGAAGAGAAACATTTAGAAAAAAATAATTCAGTGGGACACAGGACAAAGTAAATTCTGTCATTTGGATTTAAGGGAGAAAAATAATTTCTTCAGCCCAGGAAAAACAAAAGCAAATACCACAGACCTGTCCAGTAGATGAAGGAATATCTGTGATGACATAAACCATCAAAAGACTTTTAAAGGACTGCTTTTAAAGAAAAGAGAATCTGTCTTCAGATTAGCTGCTAATAGATACCCTCTGTGGTAGGTGCCCAGATGGGACATAACGAAAAATGTAAAAAAAAAGGAACGGAATTTGAGGACAGAATAGGATGACCAAAAAAATGGATGTGGTAGCATCACTTCCTTTGTTTTCTGAGTTTCTGTCATTGAATTGACTTACATGGAGTTTTTTTTCTTTGTCTAAGCAATTAGCTCTATACTCACTGATCCCCTTTGTGCTCATCCAAGCATTGTTCTTAGTACGGAGTTTGGTGTTCCTCAAATTCTTAGAAGAAATTTAAAAATCAACAGCTAGTATCTGTTTCATATAATGCATATCTGATATGATTTTGTAATCATAATGATTTAGCCTGTGTTGTGAGCTAACTTGTGTGGTTAATAACCATTTTTACGTATTAGAATTTTATGAAGAAAATACATATATTTTGTGGTGGCCTTATTCAGTGATAAGTAGTCAGCATAAAAGTAATTAATTCAAGTAGCATACTGAAAACTGGAAAGACTGTAGTGGCATGTACAATCTGGTGAGGCTGGCATGTTTGTCTTTGATTTGATATATCCAAGTTACGGAATGATGGTCTGTGACCAATATAATTAAGTACCTTAATACCTTCACTGTGCATTTAATGGCTAGATGTTCTTTTTTTCTCTAATCATATAATGTTCTACCTGAGGAAACAGTTTATGACTTACATAAAACTGGGTGTTTCTTTTGACATGTTCATGACTCAGCACGGCTCCAAGCCCAGCTTCTAAAGCAGTGGTGCGTACTATAAATTTTTTCCTGGACCAACAGTCTACGCATTTCTCTGTGCAGGAAAGCTGCAAAATTTACTCATGGTTCTATAAAACACTTAGTCTCAAATCCATCTACATTTAATTTTCCCCTTTTGTACTCTTACGCTTGCGCAAGAAACCTGCAAATCTTTGCTTTGGCTCCCTGTAAGTTTCCTACCTACTAACTTGAAAGGAAATCATAAAAGGAAAGGATTTTTGTCTCTGTGCTAAGAGTTCTTTTGATTTACTTGATGTCCCTTTAAAGAGTACATTACTGAAGTTAAAGCATGTCAAAATTAAAACCTATAGTAGTCATATTTTATAAAAAGTATGACAGGCAATGTATGTGTTGCCAGAGGTGGCCAAGAAGGCCACCAAAAGCATAGTTGACATTCCTAGGTATTGCTGAAGAGGTATTCCTGTTTTACAGCAGGAAAAGTCCTGAAAAACTGTTCTGCTTATAATGAGGAAAAAAAAGTGCATGGGTAACTTTTTGTTTTTTACATTATGGCAGGGAACTTCACTTCTCATAATGCTGTTAATTTATCCCTTGAATTAATATGTTGAGGAAGATGTAAAAAAATCACCAACCGAAACAAACACCCAGCTGTTGTGTTTGTGTATCAGTATGACAATTCACTCTCACTTGAGGTTGGCACATTTTCAGATAAATAGCGCCATACCTATATTTTTTCAGTAAGATGAAACTTACTGAAAAAAGTGCACCACAGCGTGTTGTTAGTATCGACTCATTTTTTCTCCTGACTGAAGCAGTGTCTAGGCAGTCATGCTAAATAATTGCTGGGTAGTAGCCATATTTCTCCAGTTCACTTTCAAAGGGGAGAAAAATGGGACTTCACTTGAATGTAGAAATCCCACCACAATGTTGGTGACTGATCTTCTGCCACAGTTAGCTCTAAGGCTTAGCTTGTCTTTCTGATTCGCACAGACGGAACAAGTTTTTACATGTACTCAATGAAAAATATACTACAGAAAAAAATACAAAGTACCCAGTCATGAGAAATAAAGTAATTCTTCACAGTAATTTTTCATTGTTAATCTGAAAAGTCTTTGTTACATAAAATGGCTCATTAACCAAAATTCAGTGGACTTCAGAGACTTCGTGCATAGGCCACAGCCATGAGTTCTTCGTACACTGTAAATGCCATTGACTTTGGTGGCTGCTAATCATCTCTATTTTTATGATGATTTATTTTCCATTTTAAAACTTGTACAAAAAAATGTCTCTTGGCCCTCTTCAGAGAGAGCTAATGAGGCACTAATAGCATCTCAAATTGCAGAAACTGATTTCGTTTGCAGTTAGAAGAATATTTTCTAAGCACATGCAGAGTGAGTTTGATCATGCAAGCCATGTCATAGTCTCAGAGGTCCTTACTCGTAGGACCTACATTGTAGGAGAAGGATGAGCTGTGTTGGGACTCACAGGTGCCTTTAGGGAGGCTGGCTGAAGCCAGCAATGTTCCTGCCTGCCTGCCTCCCCCTGAGCTGGAGGCTATGTGGGATCAAGGTGTTTGTCCACCTCTCAGCTGTTCGGTTTACAGCCCAACTTAACTGAAGTCAGCAATGGTGATATTAAATACCAGCTCACGACCTGGAGCAACTGGGACATGTCCATGTGTCCTGCTTTTGCAGGGCATTAGCTGCCAGTGGAAGAGAGCTGAAAATAGTTTTGGCCACACCACCTACCTCCTTCTTCACAGAATTGCTGGAGTTTGGTGCCTGAGGGAGAGGCTCTACACTAGCTTGCTTACAGAAATTCAGTGATAAGCACTATGCTTGAATGCATATGCTGCTGTGGAGCTCCTCTCTGGGCCCAGGACCTGTCATTATCACATTCACCAGTTTATATTGTTCTGTTATTCAGAAAACTACTTAGACTGTGTGGCCATAGTGTCCAAACAGTCATTTGTATTTGGATTAAGTAGCGAAGTGATTCAATCGGTGATTAATTCATTCTGGTGTATAGTCAAGCTTACTTCCTTCCCTCAAAAGTGTCCAATTCAGAAATTACAAGATTTCAAGAAAACTGAATATATCAAGCCTTACTTCTTTTATTTGTGCAGTTTAATATCCCCAGCTTTTTCTGACATTTTGTAGAAAACTATAGCAATAGGAAGGTGTGGTTTCTTTCTCAGCTAAAGCCAGGTTACTTTTTTAGCAGCAAAAACAATGAACTTCACATAAATTCTAGAAGTGTTTCTACTGAAAGCAATATCTGGAGGGAATGATTTGAATTCGTCTTTCTTTTCTGTTACCTGAATGTTTATTTTTTTAGACTTATGTCATTTCAGGGTTTCAGAGAAACTGGGATTAGTTTTGACTGCATTATCAACTTTCATTATAGTAAAAAGATGGCAAAAATAGGGACTAATGTTAGTTTTTCTCTGCAGGAAAACTCTTGAAGATCGTTTAAAGCTTGAAGAAAAACTTGGCACACTCAATGTGTCTGATACCACAGTAGGCAGCAAACAGGCAACATTCAAATTAAAGAAGGTGAGCTATATATATATAATTTTTAAGATAATGCACAAGTAACTTTAGTTTTGCATGAAAGAACAGGAACTTTAAAACCGTCAAGCAAATGTCCCTCTTCATTTCTTTATAAGCTGCCAACTCTTCAGGTTCTTGCCAAGAGAATGAAAGCCTCCGGTAGTGCTCTGTGTGTTTATCCCTTATAACTCAGGCAACACTCATAAAATCTTATGTTCCGGTGGAAAGTAATGGCTTGCATCTTTTAATAGTTGATTTGCAGACGTACCACCAGAAGCTTGTGACCTTGCCTGACTTCAGTGCTAGCACTGATCAGATCACAGTCTGCAGGCCCAAACACAATCAAGGTGCTGTAGGGGACAGGCTTTCTCTTGGTTTAGCGTGTTGAGAGGTCTCAGCATGATAGAAACAGAGCTCCAAACCACCTTTGTTATTGACCTTGTGTAACACAGGTCACAGGAATGAGCTCTGGTCCTATACTGGTTGTCAAATTCCATTTGAAATGTGTAGTTGACAGCTACGTATCTCACCTTTCCCAAGGGTTTTGATTTCCTATCCTAAAGAATTTTGTGGATTGCATACTGGTGATTGCTTTTTGGTATGTGGACAGTTAAATGCCTGTGTGCATCTGCTACTGCTGTAGAACACTTAGGGATTTTTTTACTAGAAAATTGCTTTAGAACTGAGGAGAGGATTCATTATAAAAGCTGAAGACCCTAATGAATTGATACTTGACTGACAAAATTTATTTTGGTTAAAATTGGCTTTCCTCAGGTAAGCATCTTTGCTGTAATACATTTCTCCTTAGCAGTGGTCAAATGCTATTCTAATCGGTAAAACACTGCCACAAGAATGGCTAAGAAGTTATTTGATTGTCACGTTGGATATGCCTGAAGAAAAAAAAATCAGATTTATTGACTATCTCTACCTTACTTATTTTACCTGATTATTATCTGTTTGCAGTTGTCCTTTTTCATCTGTTTTTGATTCCTATATTGCTGAAATTTAAAATGTGGTGACTGTGGAATAAGTCATTAATTCCTCTGCATGCTATGTAGGGTAACCTTTCTGCGGATTTTACCAACTCTGTAACTGATATGTTGATATCTTGCAGCTTATTAAATGGGCTTTGCAGGGCTTCAAAGCACAGTCTATTTTACAGTAGCTTTAACTTAAGAAGTGCAAAACCACATGGTTTCTTGCAGTTGGTGGTGCACACTAAAGTGTCGCCTTTTACTGACAGTTTTGTAAAGATTTGGGAGCAATGTAGACAGACCTTGTAGGAAGAAGACAGACACAGCAGTGGTTCAGAATGGCAATTTCACTTGATACCATCAGATAAGATACAGTTTTGAGGGGTTTTTTTAAATTATGGTGCTGCTAACATATATGGATTTTCTTTTCCTGACAATTGACTGATACTGCTTTATTGAAATATGTACATTGTGGTCATCTGCGTTAAAAAAGATTTTTTAAAATCTAATTTAAAGAAAAATAATGCATCTACAGTGGAGATATTTTCTCCTATCAATGAAACAACAAAGTAAGACTTACAAGTCTTCTCTCAAATAAACAGACCCTGTGTATATCTTCTGAAGTCCCAAGGAATGGAGCAGGGAGAGCTAGGAGGAAGTCACGCTATGCAGTTTTGACACTGCTTTTCAGAGGATGTAGAGTGGGAGTTGACAAGCCAAAAAAGAGATTTCAGTGTTACTTGCAACATCAGCTTCTGCTTTGTGATGCCCTTTCCTCAAAGGACAGGTGTATTTAGGAGTAGGTGGAAAGATTAAGTAGGGGAGAGAGTTGTGCTTGCATAGAGTTGGTATCACTTCAACTCCTAAGTCAGTGGAAATTGAGGCTGAACTTGGCTGCAGCAGGTGTGGTATGTTGGCAGCCTCCTGATGCCCAGCTACCCCTGACAGATCCAGTGATGAAATTGTTTGTCATTGATACTTTACAGTTCAGTTTTCAGGGGATTTGATTATGGTTCCTACAGTGTGGCAACTTATTTTTCAATTTCAGTATGCTTTATCATAACAAATAGATCTAAAAAAATAGCAGGGTTTTTAAAATACCAAAGTACTTATATTACTACGACAGTATGGAAAACATATTAAAAAATGTCTTCCCAAACCATAAAGTTTCTATTGCAGATCAAGGTCATTCAGTTTCAGTACACTATAATTAGCAGTCAACATGAACTTAAGTAAGATTCATCAAAACTATTTCAGAAGAGGTCTGGAGACGAACTACTTCTATTTTCAAATAGTGGGTTTCTTGTTGCTCTACTGGCAGTGAAAATGGGAATCACTAAATTTCATCAAAATCTAAAGACCAGTAGCTTTTCCTGTCTTGGTACCATTATGGGCTGACTGCTGCATTTGGTAAATGGGTTCATAGCTCACCTCAGCCAAAATGCTGTCCATGCAAGCAAATCTCTAGCTCAGTTTAAATGGTAGGTAAATGGGAGACTGGGGGAGAGATGATCTGATATGAATGCTGTTGGTTACAGAAAATGAGATACAGAGGGGATGCAGCTGCACGCACAGTGGTAGTTCTGTCACACTGTTAGCGCAGTTATCCCGGGCTGCTTGAAATTGCTCGAATTGCCGGAGTATTTTACAGCATGGACAGTTGCCTGAGCTTGGCTAATTCAAGTCTGTTAGTTCCAGTTTATGCTTAGTCTAAAGACAAGCTTTAGTCTTCCAAAGAAAATAGTAGTTTATGGCTGTAAGAGCCATTTCATCTACATTGTACATAAATTAAACCCTTCCAGCATGTTTTTAAGAAACATTAATAGAGCATGTGCTACAGGAGCAGAGATTTAAAATTACTTTCATGTAGAAAGTCTTTCTAGAATTGCATGCAGCATATCAAGCACTTTAAAGAACTCCTAAGAACACATTTTAGGAAATGTGTATGCTTCAGCAAATGTAACTAAGTGTTCTGTCTTTTTAAAATTAAATTGTGTAATATTAAGCCTGACAGATTTCAAGAAGCATTTGGACAATACTCCTGGGCACATACTGTGACTCTGGCCAGGGAGACTCCTGTAGGGCCAGAGGCTGGACTCAATGATCCTTCTGGGTCCCTTCCAACTAATTCTATGCTGTGATTAAACTTGAAAACACCAGTTAACCAAAGTAGCCACAAATTGGGACCTATGTTCTTAAGGGTATACAACCATAAATGATGGAGTGTATTGTTAAGCATTGTTTTTTATCTGAAATACATTATTTACTGTTTTTTGATACCTTTATTTTAAACATTTGTTCTGAAATACTTGAAATGATAATGCCTAAGAATATCCAGAATTAATATGTATGGTCTGACTTAAGATAGCATGGGGCAACTAATGGTAATATTTCCAGATTTGGTTAATGGAATTCTGACTTGATATATTGATACTGAGACAATGAGGTGATGTGTAAATTTACAAGAACCTGAGTCTATTTTTGTTTTTAATATTCCAGTCAGAGCAGCAAAGAAAACAGCAGGAAGCTGAGAAACAACATCGTCAAGAGAGGAAAACTCTTCGGCGCTCTGCCAGTCATCTCAAGAGCAGACGTGGAAGAGGACGACTGTTTCATTGATTTATGTTACTTTTTAAAGAAACTTTTTACCTCATTTTTCATTTGAAAAAGGGGCTTTTTCAAATTGGGACACAGTACCAATGAATTTGTATTTTGATCCATCGGTGAACACAAAACCAGAACTTCCTAAACCCTGTGTTAATTATTGAAAAGTTTATGAATGTTAAAATACTGACCAAAGGACACTATGAATATGGTCCAGTGTGAACTGTATTTGTATAGAAATCACCAGCAACTGGTTATTCTGGAACCCTGAATGTTTTCTATATAACAATTTTTGTATACAATGAGGTTGCCTGTCTTTTATTTAACTTAAGGGCTGTGAGTTTTAGTTTCTGAAATCATTATTTTTGACTGCTTAGATAGAAGATCAAAGCTAAGTTATTTTGTCTAAAAGCTTATCTTTACAAGGAAACAACAAATTTTTCTGGTTCTTGAAGGATGACACACAATTCTGTTTCTCACACAATTACAATTTTCAAAAACTGGTTTTATATTCTTGGGTTGCCTTTAGTAGCAGATGGTACAAATGGTTTTAAGGAGGTCAATTGAGAATGCCTGATTTGAGTGCCTCTGAGTCATTCTATAAGGAAGCTTCTCTTGCCACACCAGTGTACAAAGGGGAAGTTCAGAAGGGTTAGTCCTATGAACTTAGGTTTTGTAAATATTGCTTTAACTTTAAAGTGTGGTCCTGTTGTTTCTGTTTTGGAGAGCCAGCCATGGTTCAACATAGATCAAGTGGTAAATGTTCACATAACAAGCACTTTAAGGCCATGCCAGAAGTCACCTATGTTTCAAAAAAAGAGTTTAGTTAAATAACTTAAAATAACCTAGTACCTAAGTTGGAATTAAGCAAATAGATTCATTTTTACCTTTGATCCTAAAGGAACCTTTTTTATTGCTTTTGAAAAGCCTTCATAAATTGCCTTTTAGCTAGATCAAAAAAATGGTGAACTTTGGATCCAACAAGAATCTGTGAATCTCCCTGTCACTGTAAATGTTTTTAAGAGATTCATAAGTTCTTAAGTGTTTTGCTTTATAAACCGGATTGGTATTAATCTGGTCAGGTCTCTTGGGATAGTATTTATAGAATCTTTGGAGTTACTTCCATTAAAGCCTTGATTTCTCATAGCCTGATATTTTTTTTGTTGTTGTTTTAGATGGTAGAAAAATTAGCCACATGGTTAATTTTATTTTCTCCCTGATTTAATTTTACCTGCTTTAATTCCATCTGACTTTAATTATATTGTCGCCTTTAGTTTAAAAAGGCCTTTTCCCCTTGATATTATTATCTTGAAAAACTTACATTGCAGTCATCATCTCTGTCCTTGCATTCCACTAAAGGATGAGTCTCTCAGTTCCTAGTTTTCTACTTCTAGCTGTCAAATTTCTGCATTGTCCATAAGCTTCTCATGCTTCTTATTTAGCACAGAACTATTCAGTATTCCAATGTCAGTCTCACCCATGCTGTAAGTATCATTATTACTTCTCCTTAGGCACTGAGAAAATATGAATGCAGTTGTGGTTGCTTCAGGGTATGTCCCTCTTTTTGGAATATTGTCTTTTGACATTCAAGCCTTTGAAATCCAAATGCAACAACAAGTTAAAATTTGTACTAGTGCAACATTTTCCCCTGGAGCATTATGTTATCTCTTAGAAATTATCTCTGTGTGATTCCGGTGTGCTCACATCATACACAGGGCTGTATGAACATGGAAGGATTAACAGAGGAAACTTGTCTTCATTGTGGTTGAGCCAGGGAGAGCTGGGGACTGAGTGGACAGAACTGGTGCTGTAAGAGCAGGAATTTGGCAGAGTTTGCTTCTTCTCATGATGGGCCTAAATCCCATTATATTTGATCTAGAGCTAGAGGTGCATTTATGGTTTAAGGCATCTCTATTTCAGCAATGATTTTGTGGGCTATCAGGAGCAGAAAAAAAATGTGGTTGGTCTGCAGGGTGGAAATGAATTGAGCTTGAAATTGTTAACTTTCATCTTAAAATGAGTGTATTTCTTGAGGTTTGAGATTCTTCTGACTGACTGGTTTAAGTCAGTGTTTTGCTTTTCATGCACTTACATTCATAGTGTAAGTACTGTGATAGTATTGATCACATACTTAGGTTGAAGCCTATATGTTTTAAAGGATATGCTTTGTACTGTTAGATAGAAGGCATATGCAACCTGCCCTTAGCCTGCCATTTATTTCACATCAAAGATTGTTGAAATACACTTCAAACACCTTCTTCAACCTGCTGGCAATGCTCTTCCTAATGCACCCCAGGACACCATTGGCCTTCTTGGTCCTCAGGGCACTGCTGGCTCATGGACAGCTTGTTGTCCACCAGCACCCGCAGGTCCTTCTCCCCAGAGCTGCTCCCCAGCAGGTCAGCCCCAGCCTGTGCTGGTGCCTGGGCTTGTTCTTCCCCAGGTTGTTCTTCCCCAGGTCCACTTGCCTTTGTGGAATTTTGGATGGTTCTCTGCCCATCTCTCCAACCTGTTGAGGTCCCTCTGAAGAGCTGCACAGCCCTCTGGGGTATCGGCCATTCCTCACAGCTTTGTGTCAGGAGGGAACTTGCTGAGGAGGCATCTGCCTCTTCATCCAAGTCATTGATGATGAATGAGTGAAACAATATTGAGCCTTGGGGGACACCACTAGTGACAGGCCTCCAACTCAACCCTGTGACACACTATGGCCTTCTGGGATCTGCCTTTGAGCCAATTTTCAATCCACATCTCTGTCCACATAGGGACCTGGCATGAAGCATGTTTAGATCATTGAGATTGATAAAGTAGATTAACAGCAGGTTAAAGTTGTTCTTGAACAGCTGTCTGGGGAAGATCGGAAGTTTCAGTAGAAGCTGGTGCACTAATGCAACATCATTGCAAATGAATTAAATTCATCATGCAACCAAAGCAGGCATTTCTTAATGCCAGCCTGGTTTCATTAATGTTTTTCAGTCAGCAGTCACTTCATTTTCTATACTGCAGGAATCAGTATTCATCCAGAATTGCAATTCCTAGAAGCTGAGCAGCTGCTGGGATCCTTCATGGCATTAAGGTTCATACTCATAAGGTAAGTGTGATCAGATGCTGTAGCCTCATGGAAACCCTGATTGTTTCATATGTATGAGAACTTAGTGAAGATTATGAGTTTAAAAACTCACTATAAATACATGTACAGATAGTGGTTAAATGTGGGTGAAATGCTGGTGAGATAAAGGAATGACCTGGGTCTGGTGTGTTACCTGTACTTCAGTACTTTTTTACTCCACAGGCAATATGATTTATATCAGTTAGGCTATTAGTCATTCAACAAACATTGAACCAAACCTAATTATCTAATGTTCTTTTCCAAAATTCTGTTACCAAGCCAAAAATCATTCTGTTTTCCTGTGGCTAGTATAACTGTCTGAAATTAAGAGCATCTACGAGTTTAAGGGAAACAGTGAAAAATTTTATTAATTACCACTGCTGGTTTTTAATATCTGAACAAAAGCATGATTTAGAAATATTATCCTGCATACATAGCAGGTGTGTGTAAAATATATATGCACAATTTTATACGCATAGGGTTTATGTATGGAGCTTAAAGCTGGTATGGTTCAAGCTTCATGAGGAGTTGTGAGAGAGGATGGAACAGTTTTCAGAATACTACACCTTGCTTTGCAGCAGCCTTTTATATTGATGTTCTTCATGTTTCCAGGTCTGAAAATGGGGAATATAATTTAATTCCAGGAAGAAAGGACCAACTTTCAGATGCAGGAGTACAGTGAAGCAGTACAGCTCCTTGCCTGGGAAGGTTGTGCAATGTCCATGAAAAGACTTGTGATGTTGGATGAAACATCTGCAGGTATAGATATCAACATACCTGCAGGTGTCAGGGAGCCTTCTCTGAGGAATAGGAATGGTTTAATGAACTTTAGAGGACCTCTCCAGCCTGATGACTCTATGAATGTTCTAGGGCATAAGGAGGAAGCGAGTATCATTAATTGACTGGAGTAATTTTCCCCTTTGTCTCATCCTTCCACTGAATCACTCACTAGTTTTATCTTTTTATCTCTTTCTTAAAGATTAAGTACTTCTTTTGGCATGTTTCCGTAGCTAATATATTTTGTCTGATCTTGAGAAGTATGGGGATTTTAAACTGAATGAAAGCACATAAATCTATTAATAAATATTACCTCTTGATCATTATCTCTGTATTTCAAAGCCTGTTTTACTCAACAACTGACTCTTTGTGTTGAACATTAAGGAGTCCTGTCAACAAAATGAACAATTTATAGTAAAGCCTGCAGAAAATAATCAGATTTAGCATCACTTATAGTTTATGCAACTGGAAGAAAAGGAATTCCTGCAATTTTAAAGAATCTCTAGGCCATAGAATCATAGAATGGTTTGGGGTGGAAGGGATCTTAAAAATCATCTAGTTTCAAGTGCCCTGGCATGGGCAGGAGAACCTTCCGCTAGACCAGGTTGCTCAGAGCCCCATCCAACCTGGCTTTGAATACTACCAGGCATGGGGAGTCCACATATGCTCTGGATGACTTGTGCCAGTGCCCCACCACCCTCACAGTGACGAGTTTGTTCCTAATAGCTAACCTAAACCCACCCCCTTTCAGCTTAAGGCCATTCTCCCTTGTCCTATCTGCATTCACTACATGCCTATGTGGAAAGTCCCTCTCCAGTTCTTGAAGGCCTGCTTTTCTGGAAGGTATTTTTTGCACTTTCTGAAGGTGCTCTAAAGTCACCCCAAACCCTTCTCTTCTCCAGGCTGAACAACCCCAATTCTCAGCCTGTCCTTCATAAGAGATGTTCCAACCCTGTGATCAAATCAGCGGCTCTCCTTTGGTTTTTAATTTGATCCAGATCCTTAAGCCACATGGGGCCTAGTGGCAAATTTTTGTTGATAAAGTAATGCATTACTGTGTGTTTGTCCTGTAAGTAGCATTTCCATATGAAATACTTGTGAGTATCCCTTGGTACAGACTGGTTTGCACTCAAGTGTCAGCAGAGCTAAAATAAATGGGTTTCTGTACAAGTGAATGAAAACCACAACAACCAAACCATCCATACTAGTGTAAATTCAGAAATGTGTCTGTCGCTGTTTTTCAGGTTCTCCATCTTCTGTTCTTTGCTTAGTGTTTTAGACTATGGAGTATATCCAAGAAGAGAAGATTCACCCTGAGCATGTTCAGAAAGGAGTAATTTTTCTCTTACTCTTTGAAAAGGATTCAATGCTGCATTTCCTTTGACAGCTATATTTAATTAGAGTTTAAGTACAACAATTTTGCAGCAAGATCAGGTACGAGTTGAAAACGCTGTCATTCCCAGTGGGTTATGCTGAGCTTTGGGTCAGCTTACCTATGAAGGCAAGTTTTTGTTCCCATTTAATTCTTCACTGAGTGGGGGAAAAAGTAAAAATCCCATTTCCTCATTAAAGAGAAAACTAGGCAGTTGAAGTGGGAAATACCAGCCCAGCCCTAATCAGAATTTATACTCCCAATTCCTGGAACCACCCTTCCCTTCCCTACAGCAGTTTCTGCCAAAGCTGCTCTGTCTCTCCTACTTATTATCTTGTTTGAACATCTGGCTCTTTCTTCTGGGGTGCTTCTCTCTACACTCCACTTTTTTTCTGTTAATATTGGGACCTCTAGTACAAATTTGTAGATACAGCACAGAGTTGAGAATGAGCACTAACATGGTAATAGTAGAGTGGTTGTGTATGGGCACATCTTAAGCAGAAAGGATTTCTATAATCCTGGACATACAGAGCGCTGGTTCACACTCCTGTACATGTAGGTGAAAATACGCAGGGGAATGTTGCTTTAAACCCCCCAAAATTCACTTCTGCTCTGTGTGTATCTGTACTGCTGTGCTAGCTCTCCTTCAGTAAGGTCTGGGTGTTTTGGCAGGGATTGGTGTGTTCTATAGTTTTTTCAAGAATTTTACCTACTGCATTAGTGTAATTGCAATGTACAGTTTTATACATGCACCGTTACATTATGTACAATTGCACAAAAGGTTTAGCGTTCAAAAGCATTAATTGATATATCATCTGACTTCAATCATGAATATTATGTCCTTTCCACTTACCAGCATTTTCTTCTGTAAATGCATTTTCTTCTGTGTTTTAACCTTTATAATATTGCCATGAGAACATACAGCAGGGGTCCTAGAAGTCCACATGCTTACCTGTAAAGATTTAATCATCTTATGCAAATAACAATGTTGTGAAAAGTAATTATCTTGTCTGTTTGGATTCTGCTGATATTCTTGTAAATGGAATCAAAAGGGAAGTTTCATCATAGCTACTGTGTTTTTCTCCTTTCCCAGATGTAAATTGTAGATTGCTCAATGGGACTATGACACTGTTGCAATGAAAATGAGGCAATATTTTAAACAGATCTCCACAGCAAATAAATATCCTCTATCACAAATATTTTAGACAGGTTACAACAAATCACTTCTGCACAATGTCATGGTAACTGCATTGCTGCAATTTAAGTGTCACTAGAAGAAGAGTGTAGATGATAATTCTGCAGTTCTTATGACGGGGCCTGACGCTGCTAAGTTTACAAGTACAGACACAACCAGAAGCACTGTGTGTAACGTGTCATGTGTGCCTGTAGCTGGGGACTGCTGTCACTCAACTGCAAATTAGCCAGTAAGGGAAGACATCCGAATGATTGGTAAATTAAGAGGCAGTTACTCCAGAATTCAAAGGTGACGTCCTTTATTTCCGTGATCAGTCTCCCAAACCATGCAAGGTTCCAGTTAAAACTGGAAGAAGATGGAAATTTCTCTGGAGCAGAGGTGAGGCACAAGGCTATGTCAGGTATTCAAGAAACGCCTGTCATCCCTGGAGTGGTGGGAACAGAAGCTTGCTTCAGTGATGGCATTTGGGATAGATGTGAGGTCAGGGCTGCCAGGATATGGTGGGTATGTAGTGTGACCAAACAGGGAGGATTTACTCCCAGGTGGAGAGAACACAGCCTCAGGATGCTGCAGGATAAAATAACCAAACAGGCATGGCAGGTGGCTCCTTCCCTCCAGAGGATCTCTCTTTCCCTTCGTAAATGATGTGTACATGATGGCTACTGAAATGATTTCTAGAAAGTAATGCCCAGTGGTGGATGTCTGCCTTGGCCTCTTGTGATGCTTACACGCTTCCTCTTAATCACAGAAAAGTAATTGACCTTTAGTGTCAGTTAAGACATATTGTTTCCCTTGCCTCTGAAGATCTGGGGAGTAAGAGCTCTTTTCTTCAAAGAGGCCTCAACTCCCCATGAAATTGAAGGAATTTCTCATAGAAAGAAATAGCTTGGAAAAAGGCACTGTTTAGTAAGGCAGTCAGTAAAGCAGCTGGAAAGAAAGGGAGAGAGAGGGGTGGAAAATAATTTGAGATCTGCTCAAATGTTTCTCTTAAAACATTTCCAATTTTTTAAAAAAGAAGAGCTTATCAATGTAAATATCCAGTTTTCAAGAGCTGAAACTACTCTGCTCTGGTTTGGGGTTTTCAGTGAAAACTTTTAGTGTTTTATTGCCATTTTCTCTTAGAAGGTACAGTCCTGTCCTGACCTGCTGTGATTTCTTGCACTCCAGGCTCTTTTAAAAACTGAGTTCATCCAGTCAGCATGACAAGGCTGCTACAGCTGGTCAGGTAGAAATAGTCATGTAAACGCTTTCAAACATTTTTCCTGATTCTGCTGCTCCTCCCTCACCCCCTCCCATCATCTGGAGTTGTTGGGGGTTAGATATTTGGGAACTATCAAATCACAAGGGCTGAAGTGCTGGGCTTTCTGAACCCTTTTTATCTTCCCTTCTTCCTGGGTAGGCATGTTTTTGACACCTCTTGTTATATTTTCTCCCCCTATCCAGCTGAGGAGGGCAGTGATAGAGGAACTTTTGGGGCACCTGGTGTCCAGCCAGGGTCAACCTGCCACAGACAGACAACCTCTTCATTTCTTCAATCTGTCTTTAGCTGGTAAGTTTTAACAGCAAAACATTTTCTGCACTAAGTAGGAATAGTAGGAATGAAAATTATTATCAATGCTGATTTTTTTCCCTAGTGTAGTTGGAATTTTGTGACAACTAGCTGATAGGAGCTAAGTGAAAATTATTTCTTAATCACAGGAAGCCTTGGAGCTTCTGACTTTGGAACACCCCTACATCTGGCTTACCTCACGCATCACTTCATGTAGCTCACCATACTGAGTAATGCATTTTAGGACATCTATACTAATATCTTTAAGATACAAACCAGGCTGAAGAACCAGATGGGGTTAAGGATCTGTTCTTGTGCAAGGTACTTGTACAGCCAACCAACTTCTACTGTATGAGCTTGTCTTATTCCCACAGGTCAAATTTTCTGCTTCTTGGCTGAGACAAGATTTGGGACTGGCCTCTGGGCTGGCTCAGAGTTCAAGTGTGCTTGAATCTTAGAACACAGTTCAGAAATCCCCAGGCCAAGGCTGTCCTAAGAGTTTGGCAGCAGCCGTGCCTCCAGCCTTCCCTTTGCTGTGTGTTCTCTGAGCAATCTTCTTTCTCTTTCTTGAAAGCCTTCTGTATGTCAGTGCATTTTAAAGCTGAATTATCTAGAAATATCTTCGGTATTTTGGCAAGGTACCACAGGTTCCCCATGGAGCCTAAGCAGTGTTCCTCACCCCCAAGCTGAAAAGTAATAGAACCAAGACTTCCCATAGGAGATTTTACTTTCTTCCATAAATATTAAGGGTCTATGAAAGTAAAGAAAAGTTGGCCACTGGGTTAAGAGAAAGAAGTATTAAGCCCTAAGGCAGAAGGACATAAATACACAAGGGACAGTAACTATTCTGAGGCACTTCAGTCAGCTTCTAAATCAGATGATGTAAATGCCTCAAAGAAATTCAAGAAGCTATCCAGACAGTTTTATTTGAACACAGTTTTGCATGTGAATTTCAAGCATTAAAAGAGGGAAATTCTGTTACATCGATAGGATCTTGTGTGTTTTAACTGGAGAAGCAGTGATAATGTGTGAGCGAGCTGTGGTGCCATGCTCCAAATCCCTCAGCAGCAGACCTGTAGCTTGGGTGAACTAGACTAACATGTGATCATTGATAAAGACTTTTCCCTCAATTAAAAGTTCTTGCTTGGGTACATGTGATCATTGATAAAGACTTTTCCCTCAATTAAAAGTTCTTGCTTGGGTACATGTGATCATTGATAAAGACTTTTCCCTCAATTAAAAGTTCTTGCTTGGGTACATAACTACCCAAAGGCAGAGAGAGCTAATCTGAAGGACTGGCGTGTAATTTGTATTGGCTCTCATGGATGCTGCTTGCATTACAGAGAACCCATTGCGCAGGATGAACTATTACTGAATCATTTCTTAGAATTATCAAGCACAAGCGAGCTTTCTTCCCACACGCAGGGCTTTGAATTGTTACTGAATAATTTTTTCAATTAGTTTTCTTTGAGCTTTTTTTCTACCTGAAGATCTTGTCTGTTCCATCAACACAGCTTCCAAAACAAGAGTCCACCCTGCTGCTTTGGTGCAAGACACGCTCCTGCTCAGGTAAAGCATCAGAGGAGCTTTACCTGAGCTGAGATGATGTTGGCTGTGTATTTACTGTGACAATGACAAGGTACTGCCTGGCTTTCTGGTTGCCTGTAGGTTTGGGTGCTGCTGAGGGGAAGGAGTCTGTCATGCTGGGCTAAGGGGAAGTGGCTGTGTAGGTGTTAAGAACTGCCTGGCTCTCAGAGCTGCTGCCCTGGCCCCTAATGGTGGCTGGGCAGAGCAGACTATAGTTTCTGCTCTGCCAGAGGCCAAAGTCTAACACGGTGCTCTCCTTGGGAAATCAGATCTGCTGTATGCTTTTCACAAACCCAGCTCCTGGTTGCAAAATAATTTCCCAAAGTGGAATGAGGATGCAGGAAAACACTGAAAGCTGTGTAAAATTTTTGCTGTTCCATTGCTTTACACACATTCCCAATGTATGTGCTGCAGTGGGTCCCAAAATCAGAAGAGATGAGGACAATATCTCAGACGAACAAGGTGGGACAGAGGCAGAAAGATGGGGACAAATATTTTAGCAGGGCCTGTGGAAATAGGACAAGGGGTAGTGGTTTTAAACAGAAAGAGAGTTGATTTAGATTATATGTAAGAAAGAAGTTATTTACAATGAGTGTGATAAAACACTGGTACAGCTTGCCCAGAGAGGCAGTGGATGCCTCATCCCTGGAAACATTCAAAGTCAGGTTGGATGGGGCTCTGAACAACCTGATCTAGTTGAAGATGTCCCAGGTTTGTGGCAAGGGGTTGGAGTAGGTGACCTTTAGAGGACCCTTTCAACCCAAATTATTCCATGATTCCAGAAGGTGAAAGTTTTCAAATCCACTGTTGCTGTCAGAGTACTGTCTTAATTGGTGTGGGAAGGAGCTGAAGAAGTTTTGGTCTTCTCTGATGGACAAGACTGTTTACGTCTTTGATTTCCTGACAGTATGGCACACCATATGCCAGTAAATGTAAATAAATTCTGCCTTAAACCGAAGGTAGGGAAAAAAGGTGCATTCCCTGCTCTGTAATGGGTGATGTAATTAGAGACTGTATTTGCCAAAGCATACCTGTCCCTAGTTGCTGTTGCTAATGATTTAAACCAAAGACAGCCTTTTCTCTAGAAGATACAATTTGTGAGGAATAAAAGAGAATCTTTAAAAAATATTTATAAAGAATCAGAACAATACACTGGTTTTTTTTCTTCTATTTTACTTCTGAGGAGCTAAAGAAGACCAGTAGAGTCACTTTTGTGTGGTTTGTGCCCTTCAAAGTCTGTGGATTCTCCTCACAAAGATGACTGGAGCCACAAACAGGAACAGTTTAGATCTTAAATGCCATTTTTAGTTGGGCTGTGTATGTAGAAGGCTTTATAGTTATGCCCAGAGAACAGCTTTAGCATCTGTAGGTGACTGTAAAGGTTTCTTCCATGGCTGTAGGATTAGACAAGGGCAATGGGATTGCAAACTGACAGAGCACCTAGGGAGAGGCAAAAATGCTGTGAACGTTTGCAACCTCAGCAGAGTTGCATTTTCTTTCATGTGATTTTCTTTGAGCAGTGCATAGTTTTGGTGTAGCCCATGTTGACTTGAAGATGTGATGTGTTCCTACAGCAGCAGCTGCTACCTGTTACTCACCCAGCTGCCAGCACAGCCGAGCTTGGGAACAGCTTAACTGGAAATGGTCTCTGCGTACTCTTCCAACTTCCCCTTGAAACCTGCAGATTTTTGCTTCCACAACATCTATTGCCACTGCGTGGTGATGCACTTCCTGCTGCTAGTGCTGTGCTTGGCTCCGTGGCTTCACTTGAGCTTCATTCCAGCTCTTGGCTTTGAAGAAACAGTGAGGCAGCTGTTCCCTTCTCATCCTCTTTGTGACCATGCTCTTGATTTTGCAGATTTCTTTCATGACCTTTTTCCATTGTCCCTTTTCCAGACTAAAGTCCTGAACTATTCAGTAACTCATTGTACAGAAGGTGTCCCATGTTTGGGATACCCATAAATATGCCAGCAATTCAAAGCATTTGGCTTTCTGAAAGGCTCTTAATAGCATATCTTGCCTTTGCTTGGAAAATAGGTTTGGTTTGTGTCAGTTCTCACGGGGTAAGAGGAGAGGTCCTCCTGTGGGTTTGTAAATTGTTATTAACAGGAAAGAAAGGGTGGCAGTCAATAGGAGTTTCTCTGACAGGAAAAGGGGAGTGTGGGTGCTCCCGGGGACCCTGTGCACTTGCATGTATTTGTAACTGATTTGGAAAGATAAATCATCACCCCAGAAAGTGAAAAATAAAGAAGGCTGCATGGAGCTGTAGAAAATTCAATAAACCTGAGTAGAAAACAAAGTGACAGCTGTCAGCATGACATGATGTGACATGGCAGTGGCACATCAGCTGTGCAAAGTAATAGGGACAGGCAGGAAAATCCAGTCAGCTGCAGGATCACAACAGTGAGCTCTTTGCTCATTGCTGGTATTCAGAAGAGATCTTGGACAAAGTTGTCTGAAATCTCTGATTCAGTGTTCAGCAATGAGCACTGGAAATGAGAGGAGAGGAATAGAAAAAAAAAGTAATTAGTATCTGCACTATACACAAGCCTCAAGAGCTCCTGTTCTGTGGATGTTCCACTGAGTTCTGTGGATGTTCCACTGAGTTCTGGTCAGCTCACTGTGAGAAAGGTTGTGATACAACCATGCACTGAAGAGAAACAACATTTTTTATAAGAGACATGAAGAGCTCCCTGCAAATAAATATTAAATAGTGGAGAACACTTCAGCTTGGAAATAGAGACAACTGAGCAGTCATATCACAGAAGCCTATAAAGTTGTTGGGATGGTGTGTAGAGGAAGGTTGCAAAACTACCATTAAGTATTATTCATGATGTAAGACCCAGATACCATCAAATTAAATTATAAGGTAGCAGGTTTAAGACAAACATGTAGAGTACTTACGTGTATGATGATTATGTGCGAGACCAGTTATCTTAGGCTATTATGGAGGCCAAATGTAGGTATTAGTCCCAGGAGGGGTGAGATACACTCACAGATTTACTGTGCTTCAGAACCTGGATGCCATCTTGAGCTCAAGAAACCTTCAGTGATTGCCTGAAGCTGGACGCATTTGTTGAGAAGCTCACTCTGTACTTGACCTGTTCCTTATGCCTTTCCTTACATACTGCAGTGGAGCAGGGAACTTTGCTCTGCCTATAGCTGTCTGTGAGTGGGCTGAAGGCTGTGAGATTTCCATCTCAGGAGCTTAAGAGCAGATTAGCTAAACACCTCCCTGATGCAGGGTAGGTAGCGCTTGTCCTCCTCCAGAAGTGAAGCTACACTCAGGGTCCTCCAAATGTCACTTTGTCCCATTTCCTGTGATTCTATGGGAACAGGGAGTGAATGTACCTACCTCTCCACTTCCCACCTCTGGGCTGTCATCAGGACATGGCAGAAAGGTCCTGGGTTCTAAAAGGCAAGAAAGGCTGAAACCAGGACAGAGTCAGCAGCAAGTGTGCAATCCCCTCACCACTGGAATGGCAGTGGAGGTGGAGGGTGGGTCACACCTCTGAAGTGCAGAGTGCAGACACACCAGGATGTGGCTCCAAGGCCTGGCTCAGCCCTGAGCTGGGTCTGTGGGTGCTGGAACCAGCATTGTGTCAGTCTGGTGTGTTACTGGCAGCCTGCCCACAGCGGAGTGCAAAGGGCAGAGCAAGGTTGTTCCAAGTTCCAGGAGAAAGGAATTGCAACCACTGAGCCTGCAGGAATGAGCTGCTGTTAGAGCATCACAGCAGAAGTGGTGAAGATCCAGATGAAACATCTAAGGAGCAGTTTCACAGCACATCTGGACCATGAGCTTTCCATGGGAAAAAGGGCAGAACACGAATGGGCTTGTAGGACAGATACCAGTCCCATCCCTGCTCTTAGTGTTTCCTTTTGGTAGGATTGTGGTTTTGGACTGTAAGCCAACCTGCAGGGCCCTCTTGCCAGATGCAGGATGTAGATGCTGATGCATTTCAGAATGCACATTCTTCAAGACAATGTATTGGGGAAGTTACCACTGACTTGAGTCTCCTTCCCGCTCTCTCTGCCCTACAATACTAATCCCTGTAGATACCACTGAAAATGGACAGCAAGGGACTTGAGGAAAAAAAAACAGGAATTACATACTTCCAGTTACAGCGATGAATTGAGCTCACAAGGAATTCAAAGAGCATAGCAAGTAATTTGCAAATCACAGCATGCAAAGAAAGGTATAAGCAAACAGTGGGTTAGTGCATATTCCCTAATGTCCTCTTCAAAAATACCTGAAGATCTATGTGAACTATAAGCTTTTTTTGTCTCCCAGGGTCTTACTTTGAGGTCTTCTGTTATTAACAGACAAGTACAATTCCCAGGAAGGTAGCTGAACCCCTAACTTTCAATCCCAGTCATCTGCCTTTAGTCCAGGAGACTGGAGCTGCATCTAACCACAAATACCCAAGCCTGGAAATCCCTCCTCAGAGGCAAAACAGCTTCCAGGCTCTGACTAGGTATTGTGAAGAAACCTGAAGATGCTTTCCATGGCCATATCATGCATGTTATGAGGCTGAGCAGTCTGAAGTGTTTGATGGCTCCTGCCCAAGTCAACCTCATCGTGTCTACCACATACGAGTAACACCCAGTCTGTGAACCACAAGTAAAACCACTTCAGTGTAGTTCCATTGAGGTATGTTCTACAAATAATAATCAAAAACGGCTCCCTGCAGTCCATAAATGCCTTCTACTTCCACAAGTCCTCTCCTTTTCCTATGCACGATCTTTCCATAATGCTTTTGAAACCAAAGCAACGAATGAAAATATTTGCAACTTGTTTTAAACTGTGGCTGATAACATCTGATGTGATTAGAGAGTATGTTTCTTTCATTTGTTTACTTTTGTTATTTTCATTCATTAAATGGGTGGGGCTTTAAGCAACCTAGTCTAATGGAAGGTGTCCCTTGAAACTAGATGATCTAGAGGTTCCTTCCAACCCAAACTATTCTATAATTCTATGAAATGCATGCATAAAGAAAAAAAAATTAGGCCACAAGGGATGCAAGAAAACTGTTGTCTCATGCACAAGCTGACTAGAGAAGTCTTCACATCTTCAGCTCTAAGCAACAAGACATTTTGGGGAGAGGGCCTGCCTTGCTCAGCAAGCAGGACAGGTGTCCTTTACACAGAATTTCAGCTTGGACTGCAGAAAGAAGCAAGGGTTCTATACCCTATGGTTAAAACATCCCACTGTGAAGCATTACTCATTTGCACCCACACATACAGCAGAGGAGACTTCCACAACCAATTTTCCATCATGTCTCTTTCTTTCTCTCTGTCCTAGCTATGATAAACCTTTTGGATATGTTTGTCAGCTGCACCTGTGAACCAGCTTTTGGCTTTCGCTGCAGACAGAACAGGGAAAAACTGAATTTTCCATTTTCTTGAGCTCAGTTAAAATCAAGCATTTTCAGTTTCTAGTCCACCTACAATAATTTTTGTTCATTTTTCTGTTCAGCACTGCAAGTCCCTTCTCTCTTCCCTCCCCCAGTAAAATTTGCATGTTCTTAATCCTAGGATTTACTTGAGCAACTACAGAGAATCCTGAAATGGCTTCTCCTCCAACTGCTTTGTCTCCAGCTGGAGACAATTACCAATTTGTCCAATTCTCACCACATATATTATTAAGATCAAAGGCAGACCTCAAAACATTAGTAACTAATTTGAGTGTTATAGTTCTAATAAAATAAAAGCGGGCCGCTATTGGGCAACATCTCTTTTGTATGTGGTAACTTCTTCATTGAATTCTGAGGTTTTCTTCCTTCTCAGATAGAATTAATCATAGTTGCAAGGATCTATGGATTAATGCTGCTTTTAAATTTGAAGCAGGGTGGCAGATGGGAGTAATTTGGGTATGTCCTCAGCAGGAGCATAGAGAGAAGCAGAATAGTGTTAATAATTTTTTTTTTCCTCATTCTAATAAAATTCTGCATCCAGTGATAGAAACTCTTATTGCAAGGGTCTCCTTTAATCACAAAACTTGCTAGCAGATGTTGATCTGTTCTATACCAGTGCAAACAGGAGAAAAAGAAAATGCCACAGTTGGGTCTTCTGGAGAGCAGATTTGGGCAAGCATGGAAGGAGGCAGAAGCTGGATTTACTGTGATGCTCAGCTGAGGGGACCCAGAAGTCCAAAGCAGAGGCTGCTGAAAGAGTTTGGAGAGTGAAAGGTGAGCACTGATTCCCTCTGTGTGCAGGTCATCTAAGCTTGAGACTTGCCACCAGTTAGCACAAACAGACAGGCAAATCAGTGATGATGAGAGGATTATGTCTGAAACCACCGTACCTACCTTGTGTCCCAGCGCTCAGATCAAGGCTGCAGTAGCACCGCTCTTGCCAGCAAGATTCACAGCCTAAGAGTAGCCTGTCCCTGGGGCGGCTGGATAGGGCTACCCAGGACAGAGAGGCATTAAAAGATGAAAGACACAGGCATAGGAGCAAGGTCTAGAAACTGAGATTCTAGGATCTATCTTTCCATCTCTCCTAAGGTGTGAACTAGCCTCTGGAATGCTGTGCAGAAGAGGCTTCTTCACATTTCCTCTGGCTGTCTGGCTACTTCTCCTCTTTCATATTGGATGTGGCTGCTGTTTCTTGGGCTGTCAATGAACTCTGTTGTGGGTAACCCCTCCCCAGTGTGACCCTCCAGGAGCTGGGGGCACTAACAGCACCATGTTGCCTTTCCTCCATCAACAAGCAGTGCGTAGCTCTTGGCGTGGCCAGGGTGATTTTTGTCACTGAATCATTTTGCAGCACCATTTCACTGTCACTCCCCAGACTGTCAGGCAATGAATGAGGTGACACGATGGCAGAGTGCGTGGGTGCCTTTAGCTGGCCTTGGTGCCTATGTGTGACAGGCTAATCCCCTGTGCATGGGCTGGGTAGCCAGGGTGCCATTGTGAGCCCCATCTGTCTGGATGTGCTGCAAGATAAAGGGGATGCCTTAAACCACTGTGGCAAAAGTTGTTAGAGCTGTCCTGCCAGAGCCTGGGTTAAAAGAGATCTTTTCACATCTAGCAATGCCCGAAGTGATGATCACAAACAACTGGCTGTCACGGGTCTGCTCTGAAGTCCCAGTTTTTGCAATACCCCAATTTAAGCAGTTCCATCCCCCAGTGACTCCAAGAGTACCAATCAACTGGGAAAGCATCCTACTCACGGGGGAAGCTTAGCAGGAGGAACTCATGTCTCGGAGCTGCAGCTACTCTGTCAGGGCAGCATGGAACAAGGCAGCCACTGCCAGAATCTCTGCCCTGGCTCCCTGCATCTGCATCACCTGGGGTGGCCCTTCTGCCCCTTCAGGGTCAGCCATGGAGCAAATTGATTTCTTGAGATTTTTATTTGGAGGTGAGTTTGACATCACCTCTCTTTGACCTTTAATCTTCAAACAACATTTTTGTTTTTTAAAAAATCTTAGGTAATACATGGACTAATAGTGCTGTAAAAAGGTGTGGGTGTGGATTTCCCCCCCTTTTTCACATCTGCGGCATCATAGATTTGCTATGACCTACCAGGGCCACGCTGTGTGCGTGGCATCTTGCATCATTACAGCCCCTGAGGGCTTCTCAAAGGCTAATCTGAAATCTGATTTATGGCAGTCCACCTCAACCCACATGAGCCATGAGCTCACTTCTGACTTTTCACTACTAGGTTTCCTGACTTTCTGCCTGGTGTATTTTGGAAGCAGAAGGGAAAGATGGGATTTTTGCAGAATATAGGCCAGCTCTTCAGCCAGTCGCTGGAGCTTTGCCAGTTCTTCCCAGATGGAGATTGGGCACTGTCTTTGTCAGATGAAATGTTACCCAGCCAAGATTCAGTGGCATCTGGATAGATATTCTTTGCTTTCTAAGAGATTTTCTGTTACTTATCCCAAATGCTTTGGTTGTGGATCTGGTACTGTCTGACTATAGCTTTTCCTCTAGCTGCTTGCAGTGAGGCATTTATGTACACACAATCACAGCAGATAAATCTCTTAGAACGAGATAATCATAATCTGTTTAATCAGCACATTGTAGTAATCCCCAGTAAACAGACTGGCTTCAGCAAACCTTTTACTAGGTCAGTGTCCTCACTGATCTTTTCCCCCTTCAGTTTTGTCCTTTGCCAGACATGTAGCAGAAGGTGTTCAGAGAGATCAGGAAATTAAATTATTGTGTGTTCAAACAGGAGCTGATAATATGCTGCTAATATGATAATATTGCATGCATATGCTACTTGGTGATAACAAATCTGAGAATAGCAACCAAGGAAATGTAGGAAGGATGCAAACACATCTTCGCTGTACTTTAATACATGGCAAACTCCAGTGGCTCCTATCTTGGGGCATTCCCTGCTTAACCAGCATTTACAACATGCTTTTGTTTGTTCCTCATTCACGGTTGGTGCTGCTGACACTGCAGAAGTTACATTTGTGTTTCTGCTCATACATTACTGTAAATGTACCTGTGGGAATGAGTTACTGAAAGGGCAGGGAAGGTGAATTACACACCTGCCTCCAGCGAACTCTCCTTCTCTGGATTTATTCAGTTGCTGTAGAATCAGTAAAAACATTTCTAAAGGAAAAGTGATTCATCCAAGGAGTTCTGACAAGAGGTCAGCTCTCATTCCAGCAAACAGAGGGGAATATCTGAACAGAGAAAAGCCAGTGGTGTTGCCTGCCTGCAGCCCCTGCTCTGGCCCTTCTCACCATGCTGGCATTAACACTTTTGCATGCATTTTTTAAAGGAGGGTGTTTCTAAGCACATGCTGGGGCTTTAGCATGCTTACTGCTGCACTGGAGGGACTGCAGGTAAGGCAAGGAGAGTGAGCAGTGTTAGGGAAACTGGTGGGGCTGATCTAAATAGTCAGATTATATTCTTATTTCAGTCAAGGGCACTGGAACCCCAAGTTTGTGGCTGCCTGGAGAAACCAAGAAAGTTTGATGGGAAAGAGCAGTGCCTCAGGCATCCCGGGATTTGCCTTAGAAGAGAGGACAGTGTACCCATTAATCTTTCCCAATTTATAGGTCAGCTCTGGCAGGCCTGCACGCACTTGAAAAGTGAATGACAAGCTGCGTCCAGTCCCGTGGGTCTTACTCATGGGACTAGTCCTTACTCATCGCATCGGCCCCCGCAAGGCCCATGAGGCTGCTCCTGTGATTATTGAGCCTCTTGGCAGAAAGGCCTCTTCGTTCCAGTGGGGATCTGTTTGCTTTGCACGCTGTGGAAACGCAGATGCCGCAAGGCAGCAGGAGCTCTACCTGTGCGAGCTCCAATGTGCAAAGGGTCACAGACCCACCTGGGACAGTCCTGGAGCTCAGGGCAGTCCTGGCACCCTAGGGAAGGGCTTCAAGAACACATTCTGAATATGTATCCAGGCACAGGACTTTTTTCTGGCTAAGCTAAGAGGACTCCGTAAGTGCAAGCATTGTACCTGAGGAGTTAGACCTGGCCTGCCCATTTGAATGAAGTGGTGGGCACATTCCACTGGATCCTGACTCTTTCATGGTTCTTTAGCTCCCCAGTCATCAGCCCCATCCAGCATCATGGGTCACCCCCCTCAGCTGCTCCAGCAGGCAGTTTGATGTCCCAGCTAGACAGCCCATGTGTGCTTTGAGGAACACAAGTGGGACAAACCTGCCAGCACATTTACTCCTTAGCAGAGGGATGGCCAGCTGGGAGAGGCAGTCACTTCAGAAAATGCTTCTCCTAAAATTAAGGAGCGGCTCTGTCTTACCTGTTGACAGTTCTGCTTTGGCTTGCTTAAACCCGTGTTTTCAGGGGCTCTTATACATGCACATGTCAGAGGCCTGCTGATAAACCAGGGATGTTTTTTATAGGAGCTCTGAAACGCCTTCCACAAGCAGTTTCATGCTGCTTTAACTACTACAGTCTAAAGCTTGTTAATATTGTCAAATTGATCGGGTTGTTGAAATAAATTTGAACATGGTTTTGCTTAAGTCATTTTCTAAACCAGTCTTCAAAGCATGCCACTACATTGGTGAAAAAGCTTGAGACATGGGCTTTTTTTCCCTTTCTTTGCACTGTGTTTCACCAACTTCTACTTGTACAAGAGTTGTGGTTTATATCAGAGGGCAAAATACTTATCTGGCACTTTGAAAGAGAATTTGGTAATATCTCAAATCTTGTCCATTCTATTTACGAATGTGCCAAATAATACTGGGGAAGATGAGTTTTAAGAAAGACAGGAAGTCAAACAAAAAAAAATCCACCTTGGTTCATATGCTATAAAGCAGCAGAAAGATGTCATAAATTAAATATACTTTCACAACATCATTATCTATTTATATTTTCAAGGTTGAGCATTTCCTTTCTGTCAGTGTGCTCTGATTATGCTCTTTTATCATCTCTTTTCCACTGCCAGTCCACAAGACTAAACATGATTTATATTTTTCATGGAACATTTCCTTACTTCCTGTTCATGCCTCCTCACATTCACCCCCAGAGATCTGGGATGGTCTGAAGGCAAGACAGAGCTCCTGCAGTGTTTAAAGATAGCTTCTGGTCTGGATGGGTAGTTCACTGTCTGGGTTGCTAATTTGGCTTTGAATTGTGACTGAAATAGGCTGCTTTTCAGTAGCTTTCTAGTGGTCTGTTTGATATGATTTATTCATGTTCATATCAATCCAATCCCGTTTACCACCCCAACTGAGCTTATCCTGCTCCCAACATGATCTCTACCAAGATGTTCTGAGCCTTTGGATACAGCTGTCCTTCCTGGATTTTCTCCTTGTAATGTTGTTCCCTGTGTTGTTGCTGCAACAGTTCTTTTCACAGAAAAATTGACTCAGTGCTTTTCATCAATCAGAAAAGACAAATCAGCGTCCCAGCAGTGAGGGCACAAGCAAACTCCCCCTTTGCTGTTAGCTATGCCATTTGTAGATGTCATTGACTCTTCAGGCACAGGTGACTGTTGGTTTTCTGGAGCTGACTATTCCCAAAGCTCTGATGCTGGACAAGACCATACAAACAACCTCTGACCAGCTTTAGCTGGCCCTAAGGATTTGAAGAATCAGCCCTGCTATGTTATAATCTGGGTGATTTTGGGAACAGCAGGCTGGGGAGTCCTGGTGTAGAGGATACCTTCTGCTGGGGGATCACAGGTGTGGCTGCTGTGAGTAAGAGGCTGCTGCTGTGTGACACCCTGACCAGGAAAATGCCTTTTGCTGGCAGAGACAGCCCTAAAAGTCTGTTCTCAGCCTGTGTGTGCACTCAGAGGTGGCCTAGCCGCCCTCCCCACTGATGAAGAAGGTTTGCTGCTGCAGCTTGTGTGGTGTCTGTGGAATCTTCTTGACCCAATGCTGCGCTGAGCATGGTTTGGACCTAAATTGGTTTGGACCTAAGTCAGCTTGGACTTTCAAGCAATGTTCGTCCCACACCTGGGGAATCAGCTTGGACTCAGTCTCACTAAGTGGTTTGGATGTTGCCACCCTGCTGCAAAAAGCTAAACTGGACAGATCTGTTCTGGCAGGTCATTGTCCTCAGGATCAGAAAATGGCTCTGGTCCCATTTTATTTGCTGGTATTACTGTCCCCTTTGTGTCTCACTCCATATGCTGTGTCTGCACCCAGTTTTTCTAAATCCTAAAGATGGCATTGTAATACAAAGGCATGACCTAAAATAGGACTGGTCGTTCAATACCTGGGGAGACATCGCTTAGGGTTTTCTGCACCACCCCGTGCATTCCAGTGCTCTCAAGGGACACAGGACTTGATTAGACAGGCAGGAGCAATGTGGTCCCCAGTCATATTTCCTAGCAGCTTCACAGGAACCCCTGCTCTCAGTGCACCAAGAGGTAGTAAGACCAAAGGAGGAAAACATGGGGAACAGTGAACAGGAGCTGAAAGTCTGAAGTCCTTTAGTGGCATTGCAGATTTGCTCTGTGGCTTTCACCAAGTTTCTCTAAGCTTTAGTGTCCTGGCACTGAAAATTGAGGAAATATGTTACTCCCGTGGTGTAAAACCAAACAGCAAAACTCATTGAGGATCCATCAGCAGAGTTCATTAGATCAGCAGATGGGAACATTTGTGTGGCATTCGTTATTTGCATCACAGACCTCCCATTTTTAGCCGATCAGGAGGTTTTCTTGCCAGGGTGTCTTGTTGGAACCGCCACTGGCATCCTGGTTCTGGGCATGCACTGCACATTTTACCTGCTCTCTGAACATTGATCAAAGCCTCTGGGAGGCGAAGCCAGCAACATACTAAATACATGTCAGCTCAGCTGTTTTCACATGCAGAGCTTTGCTTAGCCTGCTAAAGCTCATTGTCTCCAAGCCAAGTAATTGAAGGCGTCAAGGCCCTGTTTAACCTTTTGGGAAGAGCTGAAGCCTTGCCATCCACACAGAGCTGCTTTGTTTGAGGAGCTGAAGGTTCTTTGCGAGATTAGGCTCAGGTATTACAGCCCAGCACATGGCTGCTGGCTGCGATGAGCAGGGAGGTGGTTGGGGCTGGGATGTGTGAGCCCTGGGGCTCCACTGACTCCTCTGCCTGAGGGAACCTGGAACTGCACATCTCCCCCAGGGACATGGCAAGCCACCAGCAATGAAGAATACTCTTGAGGGAGCTGGAGAAAGATGCTGCAAGCACTCTGTCCATCATATTGGATCTTTTTGCTCTTAATAAAGTAATGATTAATCCACAGGATAAAAACCAATCTTCTAGCCCTACCTGATCTCCAGTGCCTAATTTCAGGTACTTGTTCCTGTTTCTCTAAACAGGAGAGACGGTGGGTTACCCACACCAGGGTACCTTAGAGCTCATTTTGTGATGGTAGATCCTCACTTTAAAGACTTGTGCTGAGACAGTGCATTTGAACCAGGAATGTTCTAAGCACTGTGTTAAAAAGATAGTAGTGGTCTTCCTCAGTGTTTGAGACTGGGCTGTCTGGTGAATGGGGTGAAAAATTCAGGGTAGAGCAACCCAAGTTTTTCGAGGAAATGTTCTAGCTAGGATCCCAGTCCCCGTATCCCAGATAGTCTGCCTGTGTAAGGCAGTTAGGAGTCAAGGCAATATGAATTTTACCCCACAACTGTCCAGCATTCAGCACAGCTGTTACTTTATATGTCATGTCCCATTCTGTTGCAAAAACATCTGTAATGAACAAACCTGTAATGCCTTTATTATGAAAGCTAGATACATATAGCAGTTATTTTGGTTCTTTTTTTCCCTCTTAATTGTCACTGGTGCTGTTTTCAGTGCTTCTGCCTGTTTTGGAAGTGAATTTGGACCAACAGACTAAAGAACTGTCGTTCCTTATCTAGCAGGAATCACATTCAGCAATTCTGTGTAAAAATAATATCATTACCAAGAGGAAAAATTAATTTCACCACCTTTATTTAACTTTATTTCCTTTGTCCCCTTTGGGGTTGTTACCCTGGCAACTCAAGTCACCCTCTAATAGGTCACCATTGTTCCATAACCTGGAAAACAGGTTGCTCTTTCTGCTTTCTGAAACAGGGAACACGTGAGGCATTTCTCCAGTGTCGTGCCTGGTATTAACAAGGTACTCCAGAAGCTACTTTGGCATCTTCAGCTCTATAAATCTGTCCAGTCTAATGAGGATCATGGGTTATTTTAGGTGGTGGGCTGCTAGCCACAGTGCTAAAGATCTGTCTTTCGTCTACATCCTTGTATAAGCAATTCCTCATGTTTGCTGTCCACATGGACATTGCAAGAACAGAGGAATCTTGCAAGAGCATTTAATGTACATCAGAAACCCATATGACTTGCTAAATTCTGCAATAATCACATTTTTTATTTAATTGAAAGTGAACAACAGAATCATTCAGGTCCCACATAATGTAATGAATACATTGACTGTAGGTAATTAATAACACTTCTTTTTATTTCATTACATGGCCAGAAAGCCAAGTGTGTCATTGGCACCTACTGAGGGAGTAAGCTTCACCTGGGTTAGTGTTTATGTCCAAAGAAAACCAGTAACTCTTTGGTGTGTTTGAGCTGTGGAGAGGCACTAATATATATCCTCACACTCTTAGAAAACACTATTTTATGTTGCACACAGAGGGGTGATTCTTGCTGTCTAAGCCCTGGCATAAGCCATAGAAATCTGCAAACAGCTGGGCCAGGGCTTTGCCATTGCCCTTAACTCATCCCCTGTTGATGCCTTGGCAGTGAGCCTGAAGTAATGTGAGGCACTGTCTCATGACCCTGAACACAGAGACTGAGAATGCTTAAAGGGCTCTGGACCACAGCTGTTTTTCAAGAACAGTCTTCCTTAAACATCAATTACCGGAAGATAAATGATTTGATGAGCTGAAATGATTGCAGGACGGATGCTGCTGCATTCCTGCATTTCTTGAGGAAGCTCCCTGCTTTCTTCTGCCTCCTGTTGTGTCTGTGGCTGGTGCAGTGCTACCAGCATGCAGGAAGCTCAGGACACACTGTGATGGACAAGGTAGAAGGTCTCCACGTCACCTGTACCTGGCTCATTTTTTTCCCATCGGATTTTTGAAGCTGGGCATGGAGCTGTTTGCAATTCTTTTTACTGGCTTTAAATCTGCTTCGTATCTGCTCTGTTCTGAAAGATCTTACGTGCTTACAATAAAGTTTAAAAATCCAGGGGCTTCTGTCCAGTGAGTGGTACACAGACAACCCAGAGTGTATTTATGCACTGAGACACAGGACAGAGGTTCTGGGGTCCCATTCTGGGAGTGGACACACAAATGTTGCTTCTTGGTGAACACCTACATTTTCCCCACATGGTGGATGTGCGCCCAGCTGTATGAAGAGGACAGAGCTTCATAGCTGTCTTTTTTTTTTTTTTTGGTCTCTGTAAGCAGTTACAGAAACCTTCTTAGCAAAAAAAACTCAACAACAAACAAACAAACAAAACCCAATAAAACCCCCAAAAAACAAAGAAATTGAGACTATGAGAAAAAAAACAGAAAAAAATTCTCCTATCTCATCCAAAATGGTACTGGAATGTGAGGCAAAAGCATAATTTGCCTTTTAGGTACTAAGCAGGGCTTTGTGGTTGACCACTGCCAATTGCTGGTGCACAAAGCCAGGACTTTTGAGGCTTGAAAGTAGTGTGGTGCTGGGAAATCTCTACTCCACCAACCACCTACTGTTTGGCCTTGGGGCAGTCATGTCATCTGTCTCTGCCTCTCTGTTTCCTTCTTAGAATATGCCTCGTCTGTGTACACTGGGTTCTCTGGGGTAAGGACCAGCCCATGACATTTATTAATATAGTGTTTGGCATGCTGGAGCATGACTCCACTGAGGTTTCCAGTTGCTACTGAACTGCAAAATAATTAAAAGAGTATGTTAAGGCTTCTTTTATGTAATGCTGTCATCTAGACAGTTGATGCTTATAGGCTTCTAGGTTGAATTTGATTTAGACCTCAAAATTATGTGTCTTGCCTATAAGATTATTTGCTTGCTGTGTGCTATACTGTCACAATTATAACCACTGGAGAACCCCTCTGCATGTGGAAGCATAGCTGAGCATTTTTCCTGCAGGGCCCTTAGACTGGGATTTGTCCCTGCTTACCCTAAAAGAGCACTCAGCAGAAAATACCCTTGCAAGCATTTTAGAAAGCTGTCTCTGAATTTGCAAACTCACAAAGAGATGCCTTTGTCTCAGAGGTCTGAACAGCCACAAACCAAAGTGCTTGGCAGATCAGAAATCCCTCCACTAGGCACATGATCCTGGCTGTCTGAGGATGTGAGTTCAAGGGAATATCAGTCTTTCGCAGATTGATGTGACATGGAGAAGCTCTCCTGTCACCAGCCAAACCAGTGCCTAACGAGAAGCCAAATCACTGTGGTCACAGTGTTCCTGAGCTTTCTGCCACTGCAAAGCCCCAGCTGCATCTGGTTTGCTTTGGCTCCTCTCAGGGCAGGAACTCTGTCACTCGTGTCTGGTGTGAAAGGCTGCATGGGAATACTCCACGTATATTCTGATGTAACACCGAGGCAGCAGCACCCGTGACAGGAGAGCCCAGAAACGCTGGGCCAGGTTATATAACCTTTGCCAAATGGGAGCACTCCCTTTGAGACCATTGACAAGAGCTGGGACACCTGCTAAGAGCAGGCTTTTTTCCTTCTTGTGCCACATTATTCACAGACCTTCCACCTCTTCAGCAGGTTGCAGTCTTTCACATGGTGCTATTGGCTGTGGAGGCGCTGGTGTGACCCAGAAGGGAAAATGCAGGGCAGCTTTGGCTCCAGGTAGGACTAAACATGTAAACTATCAGTAAGCTCGACCCTGAACTTCCAAGCTGCCTCTTTGGTGCAGATGGTGTAGCCCTGAAAGGTGTGCTCTGCACATCATGTATGCAGGCAAGCAGTGCAAACTGTGGCACTGAGATGATAATCCCCCGGGAAGGAGCACAAATTAGAGAGGAAATGCTCATTTTCAGTAGATGGCTTTCAAATAAAACAATCGTTTCAAATAAAACAAGCTTAAAAAGACTTTTAATTAGTCCATTTTACTTGTGCTGCTTAGTGCCTTATGACTACTAAGTGTTTTATTGCTGTATATTTCTTTGCCAGCTTATATGGTAACCCAATAGCCTACATCAGGCTCCAGCAGCAGCAAAATCTGTTGTATCAGAAGCAGCTGACAGCTTCTTGAAAGCCACATAGGTTTTGCAAAAGAAAAGCACAGTAACTTCTGACAAAGGGTTGGTGAGGTACAGTGTTATTTCTTTCCCTGTACTCCAGTTTTATCTGGTACAGCAAGAGGTCACAGCAAGCCTAAATGGAGGAGGATAACACTGGAAGAATACTACTACCAAAGCCCAGTCCCACACAGCTGCTGGAGCAGCCTCAGGAACCTGTCAGAAATGCAATGAATTAGAAAGATTTGTGCCTTAGGTTTTGTGTTGGGGTAACAGGCAAGGCAAATGACTTTGAGTGGATGGTAACATACCTGATAAATTATTCCACTGAACTGATCCTGTGTAGCTAATGGGAATGGCTAATTTGTTCTGCACTGTGCAAGTTCAGGAGAGATCACTTCCGGTGCTGTGCTTTGTGACTCCTAAGGTTGCTGTACAGAGGCTGATGTTGCCATGGCCAAGAGCCTGCCTTGGCTCTGAACATTCCATCGAGGTAAACTGCTCACTGATGTGCATTTTTGGTTGGATTATTTCCTCCTGGCACCAGAAAAATGGAGCAAATCCAAAAGGGGGGTGGGATAGATCAGGCAGGTGTCTGGCTCATGTCCCTTCACTGCTACAGTCTTGCCTCAGCCCTGCAAAGGCAGCCTGGTGCTCATATTCAGGCCCACACGGTCCACAGCAGGGTCAGTACTGCTGGGCAGAGATGCAGAAAGCCCCTAGGCTGTGCTGGAGGCTTCCAACACCAGCCAAAATGAAATGCTGGACATGGGGCTCTCTGAGCTGCTGCCTCTCTCCTGAGGATGGGCACACAGCTGAGGTCTGCTGCCTGGGACTGGATACTACCACTCATCTCCCAGTGCTGCTGGAACAGAGGCCTGGAAAATCTCTTTTATGTTGAGGGGTTTGGGGCCCTTGTATGTGGATTCTCTGTGCTGGACCTTTCTGTTTTCCTTGTTCTAAGGAACCTGCAAGAAAATCTTTTTCTTCACCTACTTTATCACTGGAACTAAACACTGGATTTCCTACTCACTACAACGCTTTCCTAGGAAAGGGCCCAGCTGCCTCAGGCTACTGAAAACTCCAGCCCTGGCTTTGGATTTCACATGTTCAGGGATGTGTGAAAGAGACATGACAAGCATTGTAAAGATTGTAAGCAGACATTCAGTATATACTGAGATATTGTGAAAAAAGCACAGCTACAAAGGACATGGATATAGACACATACACATATATGTCTGTATATATATATATATATATATATATATGGGTGTGTATATGTATGCCCATGTGTGGTTCCATGTTAAGTTTCCCCTTGGGTATTCACTGAGCTAAGGGCAGTATCCCCTGACTAATGAAATCTTTTATCTTGAAGAGACTGTAGTGATGTGGCCGGACCTCTGCTATTAGGTTGTCACTTCCCCTTCTTGGGGCTGATGTCTCCTTCTCAGATCTCCCAGAGCTGCTTGGGAACTACAGTTTTCAAGAAGCAGAACTAATCCTGTTGCTTTATTCTTTGTTGCAATTACTCACTAATCCTCATTCTTCTATAGCAGCATCAGGAAAATAAACCACTTGATACACTATGTATATATGTTTCAGTCCAAAGTGAAGGGTCGGTTTTAAGTGGCAAAGATCATCTTTGGTCTAGCAAACAGAGCCTTGGCAGTGCCATGGATGCATCTGACCTGCCTGAGTTCCTGAGCTCTGCGAGGAGAGATCCCTGGGGTAATCACAGCGAGTCCATCAGGTCACAGCTTGGAATGTTGGACCCTCGCAGATATAGAAATGCTGCTGCTTTGTCCAAAGCCCATTTTTAGTTCAGTAGCCTCTCATAAAAATGTTACAGTAGACAAAATATTCTGGACAGAAATCTGCTGAGCAGAAGAAATCCTTAGTTGGAAAGTACCCTTTCTTCAGTCTCACCCAACCCAAAACACTGGCTTACAAGTTTGAAATTGTATCGCTTCGTAATTAACTGCTGACTGATGTTACCTTTAGAATCATGGGATGGAGACACAGGGTGCTAATGATTAAAGAGCTTGATCCCTAGCCCATAATCCTAATGTTTTGCCAGTTGGCTATCAAAGCATGTCCAGAGCAGAGCAAGCACTTGGCAACTTCACAGCCTTCAGTAATTTAAGAAAAACCCTGAATGACTCCCTAGATTTTGCTCCTGTTTTCATCTATAAGCAGTACCTACAGCTGCTGAAGATAGGCTGTTCAGCATTTCACAAGCTTTGAGGAACATATATGCATGTATTATATATATAGTACATATATACATATGTGTGTATATATATACCTATATATAGATATAGATATAGTCACAATTAACTCTTTTCCCAACTGCAAAGAGCTTGGAAGTTTTATAACAGGCTCTGGACAGGAAGACAAAATGTTTCTCCAGGGAGTGACAGTAGGATCCACTGCAAGAAAAAGACCTTAGTCATGGCTGTGTATGTAAAGGCACACTCCAGGCTGCATCCCTTCCTTAGAGTGAGTTTGTCTGGTGAACACAATTGGAAAATCCTTTGCCATGGTCCATCCCCTTCAATGTTAGATTTACAGTTTTGTCCTGAACTGTGGGAAGTTTCTTCAGCTTGTTTACTTATGTGGTTTTCAAACCTGTGCAGAATCTATAGATTATTTGGGTTTAAAAACTGGGCTGTGTTTTTCAGACATTTACCCAGTACTGCCACAGTGCCAGGTCTGGCCAGACGGCAGCCAGCAAATGACTTACAGGGTCATTCGTTATCTAACAAGTTTTGATGGTGTCACATTCAGTGAAACAGAACCAGATGGGGTAGGTAGTCCTTCCTAGCAGGAGCTAACCCATCTGTGGCCAGACATGCTGGGAGCTGGGGCAGACTGGAGACGGAAATCTGTCTGCAGGAGTGGCTTTGGCTTTTGTGTTGAACATTTTGTAACTTTTCCGAAGATGGGTAACCCCTCCATTTGCTTCAGTGGTTGCTGTTCCTACCCCTTTCTTTCCTTTGGTTTGATGTAATGAGGCTTAAAACCAGTGATGCAGCTGTTCTCATTATTTGGTTTTGGTTTAGCCACAGATTACTTACTCTAGATGTTGCTCTTATCGATACAGACCGCTTGATGGGAAAGACTCTGTTTTCCTGAATATCCTACAGCAGTCCAGCCAAAGTTTCAAAAACAGATTTGTAATTGCCTGAGTTTAGCTCACTTTTCCAGCAGATGTGAATCTGGGTGTTTCAGAAGAAGCAACTGCTTCAACAGCTTGTCTCTGTTAGAGGATGTGCCCTACTCCCCTGCCACAGGTACAGTATTTGTTTCATTTCCTACTCACTTCATGTATTTCGCTGCTGCTATTTCTCCAGAAGATTTCTGAGCTGAGAGCAAAGGCAAAGCGTTAGATCTTCCTACTGTGGCACGTTCCATTTGGTGACTTTCTAAAAACAATTTCCTGCAATGATGCCACATCCTCTCTCTCCTCTTCCTTGCTCTGGTTTTCACGGCCCTTTGGGCTCTCCCCACGTCTTTTGGGAGGGTGGGTAAAGTTAAAGAACAATGAGGAGTGTAACTCAGTGATTTTCACCATGTTGAGAAATGTAAACTCTTTCATGCTGAAAAAAAGATGTGAAAAAACATTTTCTGTGAAGTTTCATTGCACTAATTTAATAAAAAAGTGCAAAAAATATCCATTTCAACTTAGAGTTCCATGTGTTCTGTTGCTGTTAGCACACTAAGTCTGGCACTGGGAATCACACCCCAGCTGTTAATAAGGTATTTAAGGGTACTTAACATGCATTCATTACTACACCAACATTTCTGCTGTAGTTGCTCTGGTGTTTCCCAGACACCTTTATCTGATCTTCTAATTATCACAATTTTATTCTTGTGTGGGTAATTACCAGGATGTATTAGAGTTCTCTGTGTGAAATGCTATGTTCAGTTTTTAACTTCAGAGCTTTTGTAAAACCGCTTCATTGAGGGCCTGTAGCAGTGACCCCAAGTTTCCATGGTGGCTGAGAAAGTGACAGGCACGGTCTGTGGGGTACTCAGTTGGGTGCTGGCCAGAGGTCACTGTCCAGCAGGCACTGATGCTGGTTTAAATTATAATAATATTAAATATAAAATATAAAAAAATAGAAATATAAATTATGATAATTTAATAGGGCGCATGGCTGCAGACTGTCAGCTGCAGAGTCACTGTGCCTTGGCTAAGGTGGCAAGGCCTGGTGACATCTGCTAGGTAGCAGCAAATGGCAGAAATTTCTTATATCAGCCCATCATGAGATAGGAGCACCTGTCTTAATTTATGCTCTGTTTTCCTTAACCCAGCTCAGTGCCAGAACCCAATGAGCTGGAATTATTCCCCTGAGAAGGAGTGACTTTCTCCATCCACCTTGGAGAAGGCAGTATGAAGCAAAGGAGGTACCCATACACTCACCAGGCAGAGGGGAAGGAGGACAGCTGGAACGGCACTCCTAGAATTTTTTTCAAATTAGTCACACCTTTTGGGTGGATCTTTAGGGACAAACCTTCAAGTGGTGTAAAGTTACCACCTCACTGCACAACTTTGCACTGGGAGAGAGTGTGACTCTGCAGGTGCAGAAAGTGCAGCAGAGGTGGAATGTCAGGGAAGAGGTCATACATCTACAGGGCAGCAAAGTGCTTTGACAGCACCATGCCAAAGTGAGGCAAGTGCAGGGAGGACCAAATGAGATTACATTAATGGAGAAAGCTGTAAACCATAGCAAAAAACTAAGTACCTGCACAGCCTACCCAGTGTATAACATGGATTTTAACCGTAGTATTGACTACAAAATGCCCCTTGTACAACAGCTGTGGGGAACATCAAGAGCAAGGACCTCCACTCTTCATCACCATCCTGTGAAGGCAGAAGGGGTTTTCTGCCCTCCTTCATTCACTCGCTGCCACCTTGAAGGAGTAGCCAGTGTGGGATGATGAGAGCCTAGGAAACCTGGTTTTGTATATGGAGAAAAGGTCCATTGCAGAGGGGAAGGCAGGCTGGGAAGCACAGCAATGCCCTGCTGCCTGGCCCCTCTCTGCCTTGCAGTTTTGGAGGCTCAACACCCACGAGTCTCTGCTAACTTTTAACACTAATCCATTTTCCCATCCCTTGCACCTGATTTGCCTTACTGAGATTTATTCACCTGAGGAAGATGATGACAAAAATAAATAAGTAACCATTCAGGAGAGGTAGGATAATATCTCCTGAAAGAGGGTGCACATTGAGTTGTCAGCCTCATGGGAAAAGCAGGTGACACCTTTCTGTTCCTAAAAGTCAGCCTCTGAAAGCCTTTACTTGATGGTCCTGTCCCCATTGTCTCCATCCTTCACACCAGACACTGTCCCAGTGCACTTTTGTAAGACCCTGCATGCATTCATTCCACCCTCGGTTATATTAATTCCTATGGAAAAATTACATCCTTGTCCATTGCATCACTAACCACAATGTTTTCCAGCGCCCTGAGTGGCAAGCAGGTCATGACACTTGTTTTTCCCCCTATGCTTTTGATATGCATTCCCATCTTTGCCATTTGCAAGCCTTGGCTTTGTTGCTGGTCCCAGAGCCTCTGCATCCCAACTTTTCCCCTCCAGTCCCCACACATCTCCCCTCCTGTGCTTCATCTTGGTGCCTTGTGTTTTCCACAGCAGGAAGGTGTGAATCCTTTTCCAAACAGAGCTGGGCCACAGCAATGCCTTGTTTGCAGGAGGAAGCTACCAAACATGATTACATCAGAGGTCACTCACAGTATTCCAAGCGTAATTCCCCAAATGCATGGGATGGAAACTGAGGTCAGGAGAAGGAGAGCTTGCCTGGCCTGCTCACACAGCATGAGCTCAACAAGGACCCATGGTCCATCCAGCTCATATCAGGCTGCATCACTCCTCCCCTAAGTGCTTCCCCATGTGGGCTGTGGGCAGTGGTGACACTGGAAAGCAGATGTTTCTCTCCTGAAAAAGCAGTAGCTGAATCCTGGATTGTGTTTATATTCCCAGCAGATATGCAATGTGGAAATGTCTTGAAATAGGAAATAGTGTCCCGGCTGAATGAGTAAAAGGCATGAGATGAAAAAAAAGTCACTATCATCATTTCCTGACAGACTTGCCAAATTCCTAGTTTCTGTGCTTGATTTGTACATCCGGCAGATGTGTCTGCTCAAATTTCCCTTCTGGTATTTTCCTCTTACACGGTATGTCAACATGAATGAGGAGCTGGTCTCATTAATGGTAAGTGCAATACCGACTGCCAGGGAGGGCGTGTGGGACAGGGGATGTGACCCAGCGCACACACGCACCCACAGACCTGGCGCTGCATGAGCCCTGTCAGCTGTTGGTACTTTTCTAGGCCACCACAAGTGGATCACTGCTGGGCACTGCACAGGTTCTGCAGGTGAAAAACGGTGCCTGCATAGACCTGAGTGCTGCAGTGTGTGCCCCTGCAGTGGCACATTAAGAACCACCTTTATTAACACAGAGGTGTACATTTGTGCTCTATATTGGAACGTGGCCTTGTGAGATTTGGGGATCATCCAGCAGAAAAGTTCCAAACTGATTTCCAAGTCTCGTTTTAATGGAAAACATTTCTTCTTGTCTCTCAGAAGACATCATCTGCACAGTTAGTTGCGGTACTGTTGGGAAACATTGCAAAGGAACTGAGGCAGGCTAGGAAAGCAAGGGGTTTGCATAAATACGTAATACTGATTTTAAGATTATTGTTCTGATTATTAATTTTTTGTAATAAACTAGACTCAGAAGACATGGTCATGAGCCTCCATGGTAACAGATTCTATAAAACACAACTTCTACCTCCCAGCAGACCAGTCTCTGACCCCAGCCAGATGCTGACTCCCACTTGCTGTCTCTTCTGGTTTATCCATGTTGAGGTCAGAGCAGGGCACAGCTAAGTGGTCACCTGGAGTGATACCTCCAACCCTGACCTTATTCTAGTACAGAGTCATTTGCTCAAGCAAACATGACAGGCAACAGCCTTGGGAGAACAGGATCTCAAGCTAAAGCAACTATTTCCCCCAGTCAGGGGGATGCCGGAGGTCAGTGCTCCCAAAACCACTGTTTCTTGGCTCCCGTTTCTTGCAGGGTCTATTCTCTTTTTTTCTCTTCACTGTGTTTTATTTGGAGAGGCAACAGTGCTGTGAGGAGCTGCAGAGGTGAAGGTTGGGTTGGAGTGGGAGTTCAGTGGTTTGCAGGGCACAGCAAGGGTCTGGCTGGAGTGAGCAATTGTAAGGAAGAAGGGGAAACGAAGCCAGTCCTTGCTTGGCATGGCACCATAATATGTGCACAAGCAGTTGCGGGTTTATCACGAAGGGCAGAGCTGCCCAGCGCAGCTGATCCATGTGGGAGCCATGCAGATGTCCCCAGCAGCAAGCAGGCAGTGCTGGGCAGGCCGTGCAGCACCACTGACTCTCTAACAGACTGGGGATGGGATGGGATGGGATGGGATGGGATGGGATGGGATTCCCCACATTTCTCCAAAAATGGGATTGCAGGGCCTGTCAAAGGCAGGAGATGCAATCTGACAGAGCCGCCGTGTGATGTGGTGTACGAAACCTCATTGTGCCTGCTACAGCTAGATAAGGGAGAACTTTGTCAAAAGTGGTTGTCATGACAAAGAAATCACCAAGGAACATGGGGAAGATAGTATCAAGGCAAGGGGATAAATTAAGGAGATGCATTTTGAATGTTTAATGGGCTGGAAACGTTGTCAGAACAAATATTGCCTGAGGGAGCTGGAGCACAAGTCCAACGCCAGCCACAAGTGGAAATGAATTCACAGGGTAGATCCCGGCTCATCCCCAGGAAGCTGAGCACCTCAGTGCTCTGGGCTGTCGAGAGGCCCAGGCCAGGAGGAACAATAGCAAGAACAGATTAAATGGAGAGATTAAGGTCTTGTCTATACAAGAAAAGTTGTATCAGTTTATTGAGGTGGATTTGGAGTGATGTAGTTAAACTGGAGAAAACCCCAAGTGTAGGGGCACCTCAGCTCCAGCTGCAGCGCAGCACAGCCTCAGCACCTTTGAAGATCTGGGACCAGATGCCTATCAGAATGTCTGAATGCCCCTGGAAATGCCTTCTCCTCAGCCGTGTGAAGTGGGGCAACACCTGCAGGGGTGGGCTGAGGACAGATTCATGGAAGGCTCTGAGACACCGAGGGGCTGTGGCTGCAGCTGCTGGGGCCAGGGCCCCTGGGAGGGCTCCAGGACACCTCCCTGTCCTCCCATCCCGGTGTGTGGACTGTGGGGCAGGTGGTGAAACTTGGCACAGGCAGCTGTGTTGGTGCGTGGGGAATTTCCATGGCAAGGGCTTTTATGCTGTCTAGCTCAGGTGCTAGAGGAAAATGTCATCGGAGTCGTAGAGCATCAGGACTTTGTGAGGATGTGGTCTGAATTGACATTGCCCTGTTCAGTGAAGTTTCCTCACATTTGTGCAGGCTTTGCTTCTAATCCTGCGTGCTAATCCACTGAAGGTGATTAGGATTTTATTTTGCTTTTTGGGCTGCCTAATTAATGAGTTATCCTCTCAAAGTCTGCCAAAAAGAGCAATAACTTTTCCTTTAAAAAAAGCTGCAGCAGCTGAGCCCTGATGTGCCACTAATTATGTTATCTGAATGCAGTGTGAAACCTGCAGCAGAAAAATGGGACAGCACAAGGCACCAAGGCCTCACCAACAGCTCTGCATCAGTCTGAGAAAAAAAATTGCTCTTTTTCTCAGCCTCTAGCATAAAAACCCAAAAAATAACAATAAAAAAAAACCAAAACCAACAACAACAACCAAAAAAACCCAAACAAAAAAACCCCACTAAACTATTTTTGATGGGTTGATCCTGTCAGATGCTGCACACACATTTTCATGCATGGTGCACCTCTACTGACAGAAATATGAAACTGATATTGATGAGAGCGTTGGTTTGTTGGTACATCACTGAGCAGCACCAGGCTCTCTGCTGCGGCCAGCACCTTCTCCACTTGCATGAACATACAGAGCTTGCATAACTCCACAGTGAAAGCAAATGCTATTATTAGTTTATAAAGCAAGTTTTGTTGAATTTGGCAGACAACATGCATGTGTAAATTCCCCCAAATTAATTAAAACGTTTAGAGAGATGGTGGAGATAGCAGCACTGCTCATCTAATAGATAGTTTTAACAGGTTCACAAATGCTTTTATGTAATTAATTAATGCTTGGCTACCTCAGGTGAAATGATCTGGGCATGCATGTTTCCTTAAATCAGAGCAAAGGTAGAGGGGCAAATTCATGCTCTGTTTAAGCAGCTTTCATTAAATTTGGTCTGAAGCCCATTATGGGCTTTAATTTATCTCTGGAAGACAAAAGTGATCTGAACTGACTGCATGAGCAGAAGATAGAAAATGCATGAAATAATAAACAATGCCATGGTGCTTGCCAGCATGGAGTGCCAGAACTTTCTTCTTGCCTGGTTTAGCTCTTCTTTTGTAGATGCAGAGTAAAACCAGGCTCAGGCCCAGCCAGCTGCTCTGGTGCTGACCCTGTCCCTGGTATGGTGGCATTGTGGTGACATTGTGAGACTTGAGATGCTTAGCATTGGTCACTTCCTGCCAGAGAAAGCATGGGATGTTTTGGTGCATGAGCCACCACCATCAGTTTGGTGAATGAGCTGCCCAAATTTAATGGGATATATCAAAAATGCTCCTGCCAAACAAGGAGAGCTAATGACATTAACATGAACGTGCTCAGGAACACTGCAAAAAATAACATGGTTATGTATATTGCTGTGGCTCAAATAGAGTTTCTTTGCTGCCTACCCAAATTCCAGGGCTTGGGACTTTAGATCTGGACTCAGCCCTCTATCTGTTTTGTGTGGGGAGACACAGGCGCATGCAAAGTGTGAAACACTGGAAGGAGACAAACAAAGACCTCTTAGAAAAGAAAATCCACAACTTAATCTGAAGATTTTCTGAAATTACTGTATAATTCCAGTGTGACTGGGCATGTGGTGGAGGAAAATAACCTTTTTAAAATCAGATCCCATATGTTTTGACAGTGCTAACTGCTGACCACTGTACCATATCAGTATATACTTACTTTTTGTTAATGCTCACCATGGTGTATTGCCCCTGCTCTAATAGGTAGAAGCTGAATTTTAGTTCTTTACTGCATTATCAGAATAATTCTTTGATAAATGGCTGTTTGTTTTCCCTGGGCAGAATCAGGCAGAATTAATGACCATGGTATAAAACAACCAATATTATCTCAGATGAAAGTGAGTGGAGAACCTTCCCCTCATTTTCCTCTGCAATGAGGACATATCTGATCTGAGTCACCAAGAGAATCAACTTCGAGACCTACCATCCCATTTTCCTCTCCTTGCTTTGCAGAACAGCATCACACTTTAAAAATCTTCCTTATACAAAGCACATCTGTGTAAGTTATGCTGCTTTCAGGGAGGTACTCAGCTGCCTCAGACTCACCTCTGTCACTTCATGGAGACCAGCTGGGCACTGCTCAGAAACAGATCCAGCTTACTGGATCTGTGTTTTCAATTCAGTGGAATCAGTTTCTGGGTAGAGCCCAGTTCATTTCAGTCCTTTGATGGTGAGGCTGGTTCTCATTTGTTCATCTCCTGACCTTAGGAGACTTGCAGCCCAGGCTGCATGTGACCCAGCTTAAATATATAAATATAAATATAAATTTATATACCTCTTTCCTGTCCCCTGAGTGCCAGGGATGTGATACAGCCTCATGGCCAGGATATTCTTCTCTGTGTGCGAGAAAGGAGCTCATACTCACACAGCCTGGTGACACAGGAAGCCAGGTCTCACTGGAAGCAGGCACGATTCTAGGCATAGAGATATTTCCCAGAAGTGGATAAAGCAGGTTAAGGTGTGTTCTGGACTGATTTTAATGCTCTTGTATGGGTAAGCTTCCCCTGAACACACCTGCCAAATCAGACCCATTAAAAGTTTCAGATTTCTAGTGCCTAAACCTGTCCATACTCAACATTTTTTGCACCTCTGTCCAGATCAGGACCTTTTTGTGGATTATCTTCAGATGGTCTGCATTTTATCCTGAGCAGCTCATTATGAAAGTTAAAGGCACCACTGTCAGGAGGCTGATGGCACTTCCCCTGGGTCGAAGTAGCTGCAACACATCTCATTCTCATATCCCTAGTCACCTAGGGATATCTCATCCAGCTGTGGTACTGAATGGATGCTAAATGAGAAAGCCAGCAATGTTGCTTCCTGCATCACGTTTGGTATTTTCTTTTCCATGACTGTGATGCCTAACGGACGAGCTCCCACCCTGGAAAAATGGCTTGTGAACTAGATATCCTGCACAGCTGTATGTGAGAGTACTTCCTATTTATTGTTTAAAGAAAATCTCTGGAGTAAATTGTGGAAGAAAAACATGGGTAGAAATGTGGATTGGGTTACTCCCTTGTAAAAGACACAACACTTCAAAGACTGTGGAGCAAAATGCTCACATTCTTCCTTTATTCTTGCTTTGTTTCCTTTGACCAAGGATTACTTAAATCCTCAGAGGATTTTATCTCTGCTTGCACTGGTACATTTCTTAAGTAACTTCACTGGCTCCAACAGAGCTGTTCCAGATCTAGGGCTGTGCGAGAGAGAGTCCAGTACCCATTCTCAGTCACTGCATTTGAGCACTTCTGTAAGACCTTGCAGATCTGTATCTGCATCAGGGCCTTGTAGTGTTCAACACTGTTCCCTCTGTTCCCTTCTCTGATGGAAAGAGCATCCTGGCCAAATGGGATGTATGATGTGAGTCATATTTACAACTTCAATTACTCCATGGACTTCTTGCCTGTCTCTTACCATTCTTTGTTTTGCCTCTTTCTTGATTTTCCTCATGTTCTTTTCTATCTTGTATTCTCTCTCTATTTATTTATCCATCCAGGTTAGCATATTTGTACACTCATAAGTAGGTGCACAGATGTAGGTGCACTTTTTCTGGCCTCTCATGTCTTATTAGTTAATCTCATTCTAGACAAATATGTATGCAAGTATTTCAATATATAATCATATAATCATATAAATAAATACTTTCCTGACACTATTCTTGCAATGGGAACTGGATTTCTGAAATGTTCTGGCCTTGTTTGACTTGCATTTTAAAGCTTCAGTCAAGAAAGAGGCAAACACCCTCTCATCGTGAATAACCTGAATCCAGCCTTTTATTTGTCTGAATATGCTTCTCTGTGTCCATCTGTGCTCAGTGTAAATGGGCATCACCAACAGACACAAAACCTGCTGCTGACCTTCTCTTCTGTGCGGTCTAGCACTCCATTCAGTGGGGTTTGGTTTCCTTCCCAAGGAGAATGGATCTCTGTAGCAGAGCTGAGAAATTCAGCATGATGGAGCAATTTGGAGAAACAGAGGTCTGACTATCAGGCTCAGGGGTAGCATACAGTCACAAAGACCCTCCTACAGCTGCAGAGTAGGATTATTGATTTCTGATGGTTCGGAATCACTTGTACCATAGTTACAGTTTATATGGTAATGACCGGGCCTGATGTGCCTTCTACTCAAACCCCACCAATCTGGCTGTATGGGGAGGGATGCAAATCACATCATCTTTTCATAGAAGGACATTAGCATTAAAAACATTTTAAATATATATACGTATATATTCCTCAACCATGGTTTTGATCTTAAAGTTTGACAGTGATAAAGTCACCCCCAGAACAGCCTGTGCATCCTGAATGGGTTAAGAAAAGAGTCTGTGCTACTTCTGGATTCTCTTCTCTGTGGCATCATTTGAATTCGGCCCAAAATTGTGGTAGTCTGCAATTAGTGGAGGATGCAGATCTTTAGATTTCTTTTTCTAAAGAAATCTATGAGCCTGTCATTCAGATAGCAAAATCATCCATGGGCAAGGGGCAGCCTGTACAAAAGGTTGTGTTTTAACCTTATGTGGAAAACCAAGGCAGTCCTGAACAGCAGCCATTTCACTCCCTTCACTGAAATCCTTCCAGAAGAGAGACAAACTGTGTCCGTGTCCTGGAGGAAGACCTTACTTTTGTTCTTTCTTGTTGTGTTTCTTCATATAAACATATCCAAGACTGAAAGTATTTGGCTGTTCTTCCTGTCTGGAAACATAACGGGAGTCATGATGATTAGGTAAGTTAGCTGTGGGGTGATGCATCACACTGTCTTAACCACCTGGAAATTAGGTGTCTTGGCTCAGTGAATTCTTTTGGTTCTATGAGCCAAGGAGGAAAAAATTGCAGCTTTGCTGGGCAGTTCAGCCCCTGCCTTAAGCACCTGTCTTAGGACAGGATGACTTACCCTCTGGAGGTGCTTGCCTCTCTGCTGTACCTGCAGAGGGAATGTATACAACCAGTTCAGACTGAATGTATGATTTTTAGAAGGGTGAAGTTAGTTGTCCCTGTATGTCTAATTTCCTAGTCTGTGCTCCCACAATTCTGTTGCTGCGAGTGCTGCTGCTTCACAACTTCAGCTGCCACAATCACCCTTTCTGTGTCCAAAAGACTGCTGAAGTGAAATGTCCCATATTACAAGGACACACTTTGCAGGCAGATTTTCCATACCTCTTATTTTGTACAGACTAGTAAGTCTCTCTCATTTTTTAGCATGAGTACTTTATGCAAGGAGTCTAAAAACCTGCCAGACAAGGGTAAGGTTTCACCCTGAGTTGTGTCCTAGCAGCTCTGTGTCAAAACATCCCCATATGTAGTTTTATCAGCTGTTTCAGGGCTGTTGGTTTATATCTAAGGTTGTTATGCTTTGGGACGAAGATACAGTGGCGCCTCCTGGACACGTATTTTTATGCTATTAAAAACAGAACTCCTTCTTTCCTTCCCTAAAACACAGCTCTAGTAGAAGTCTCTTTAAAAAGTAGATAATTTGCTGTCTACTTCTGGTTAATGCTTGATTTACATTGTTGTTACTGGGCCTTGTAAAATAGGGCTGCTCCTATCACAACATTTCTAGATACAAAAACTGTCAAAACCAGCCATTTGAAAGTCCTCTGCTCTGTAACACAATATTATTTAACTGTGGCTTTGATCTTGCGCCTGGAAAAAATCTTTTCCTTGAAACACTGAAAGTTTTCACAATTCAAATAATGCATCAAAGCTGATACAGTGTGTAGTTCAGGCCATCTCCAGTGTTAGTTCACTTCATGAGCCCAAACAAATATATTTTTCCCCTCCTTTCGGCTTTAATTTCGTGTTTTCTTTGCAGCGGTTCTGAGAAGCAGTGCTGCTGATGCTTGGGGAAGCAGGAGGGTGAGAGCACTGGGTAACTCCAGCACAGCACAGCCAGTGCTTCCTCCCACAGCACTGCCAATGCCCTGAGCACCTCGAGACGTCTCGTGAGCACAGACTGCTGCTCCTGCCAAATTGCATGATGCTTTTGGGGATGGAGGCGAATATCCATCGAGTATTTACTTGATGCTATCAAACTCATTTGTCTCCTAACCAAAGTCAGAGTCCCTAGAGGTGAAATTCAGTGCATCAATCCACTGCTCCATCTTTTGAAAGGAACATCATTAACATGCCTTACACATGAACAAATGTGGCTTTGTTCCATGTTACTTCATTAATGCATTATTTAGGGTGATAGATTTGAAAGCCAGAAGGCACCTTCGTGATGACCTAGTCTGATCTCATGAGTACCACGAATTAGTAATCTAGGCAGTAACCTGTGGTTGATCTGTATCATGTATTTTAGAAAAATAGCCAGTTTCCCATGGCAGTTTGGACTGATCTCCCTAGATGTGCTGATTTCCAGCAAGTGGTTTGCCAAAGGGAGAGCAGAGAACACAATGGCAAAGCTGATGTTTGTTGTGCAAATCTGGAAGAGGAGTTTCACCCTAGGAAGTCAGACAAGCCCAAATACAAACAAAGATGGAAACAGCACCATTCTGTAGATCTGAATTTAGATCTAACCTTTGGCTGAGGGCCTATTTCCCCTTTAAATCGAAGTGGAAAGCAGTCTACTAAAGGAAAAGAATTCATTAGTTCACTACCATGGGTGAATTCTTGAAAAATACAGCATTTTGAGCTTCCTATGAAGAAAAGGATTTGTTATTCTGGAGGAAAACAGATATCCTGAGAAATGTTTGTAATTTTATGGTTTCCTTTTCAATTGAGAAATCTGTTCTTGGGTTTGAGTGTACAGTCAAAAAAGGCTGAACTCTGGAAATGTATTTATTTCCGTGAGCTGAAGTCCATGAACCTGTCTATGCTTTCTTTGCTAGCTTGCTTTGTGAGATGCTGGAAATACAGGAATACAGGGGAAGACTGAAGGAGCCAGTGCCCATCCCTGGAAACAGCTTCCAGGAGGTGGCTGCTCCTGCAAGGCTCTGCTCTCCCCATGAGATGTAACAGAAGATCTGAAAACCAGCATGTCACCCTTGGAGCTGGACAGAAGAGCACACCTGGCCCCAGATATGACTTTGCAAGCCTGCCTGGGGGAAGAAAGAGATGAGCTGGCTGCAACACAACTGGGTTTTGCCAAGTTAAATGGCTGGGTAAGGGACAGCACAGAAGCACCCCATGAAGGGATGCTCTGTTTAATCTGTATTAGAGAGCAATGCAGTAATCATATATTTCAGCAAAATTCCAGGCAAGATGTTGCTAATGTGCTGCAGAAAAGTAAGTGCTGGAGCAAATGGCAGGGGCAGTCAGGGGAGGCTGTGATGAAGTTCTGGGAAGATTATTGATTTATTGAATGAAGGTCAAAACTGCTCAGCAAAAAGGCAGGAAATCTTAACACAAATAGGCTCAATGTGGAAACAAGGAACTTTAACACTGAGCAGGAAGAAACTGTGCACACAAGTGTAAATGAAGCATTTAGAAAAGCTAAATAAGGAAGGTCAGGGCTTTCCATGACACACGTCAATTGGTACAGTGCAGCAATAAGCAAACACCTCTCAACAAGCGTGGCTGGCGCTGTCGGCCCTTGCATGATGGAGGAGAGGCAAAAGTGGAATGATGCACGATAAATGAATTCAAGTGCCAAAGGAGTCTGGAGTTCCTGGGCTAAATCTACTCCAAGAACAGTTTCTTTGGGCAAGCTCTGACCTCTCCCCCTGGCGCTGGCTGGCGTGACCATACCATGGCCTCCCTGCTAAGCTCTCTTAGCTTCCAAACCACAGTGGCCACGTCCTAACTACGTGTGGGGAATGGTCTCTCCCCCATGCAAACTCCCAGCTTGGGCCTAAGAAGCTCTTGGGCAAAGCACTAGAGGGCCTGGATCAAAATCCTGCTCGGGATCATGATAATGATTTTGCCCAGTTATTAGTGGGCACAAGGGACAAAGAAATCCAGTAAAAGCCCTCTGCCTGCAGCATGTTCATTTGAGGTATCACCAAAGTCACCTTCCTTTTGTGCAATTGATGGTGTTTTCTCATTGCCCAGTGTGACTGTGTAGCTTGGAAACAAGGATGAATCCACACATCCACTCAAAATCCAGCCAGGAGAACACCAGTGCATTCCCTCAGTGCTTCAAAATAGCGGAAGTTGCAAGTGCCAAAATCCTCTCAATAGTGTCCTTTCTGCCACTTGGTGGCTCTCAGTTTTCCAAGCTGTGACTTGCCCAAAGTGAAGGTGAATGGCTCAAGAGGGTGTGGTGTGGAAGGGCAGCACCTTTGGGCTGGGGTAATGCTGGACAAAACAGATTACTGCAGTGTTTTGGCACATGGCTCCTCACTCACATCTTCCCTTTTCTCCAAAACAGAGACAGACGGTGTTAAAACCTCTGTGGCTGCTCACTGCAGCAGATCTTGAGACAGGAGCTCAAAGCTCCTGCTGTCTCCCTGGAGTGTTCAGACTTCTGCTCCACCCTACCCTGCCTTCCTCTCGGCTGTCTGGTTATGAGTGCGGCTTTCCTGGCCACAGACCTGTCTGTGTGTATGCAATCATTCATTTGTTTGTGTGCATTCATGAAAAGGCAACACAAACCAGTACTGGCACATGCAGCTCATGCTGGCTTTGGAGAGCAGCTGTGTACATTTGTTTGCTTGTGTTTTTCATTATGCAGCCAAAGTTGTACTGGTGAGGCTGAGTATGGAGTGGTTTGCCTGAAGATTCTTGATGCAAGACAAGAAGGAGCAAAGCTCTAGAGAAAAATGTCTTTGCAGTGCTTTTTATTAGAGTTAGTAAGGCATTTGTTAAAATGTTGCTTTACTGATGGCCAAGTGACTCACAGGAGTGTACGAACTACCTTTGGCCGTCAAAGCTGAGAGCTGCCTAATCACAAGTGAATGCTCGGGTGAAGAGTTGACATGGACACATGCATGAGACATCTCACTGCAAGCACTCAGTGCTTTCCAAGTTTCTCTCTTGGGGAGCTTGAGACAACTGACCCATTGGGATGGGTGTATCCATCCCCCATGGGGACATGAACTTGTCTCTCAGTCACTTAGGAACTGCAAATTTTAAACCCCTGCATTGAACCCCACTCTGGGCTCTACAGAAGCCTGTGATAATGAATTCTGTGATGCAATTATTCAATGGCTAATAACACGCTTTCGTTTGGTCCAAACCTGCTGCACAATGATTTCTCCAGCTGGTCCTTAGCTCTCACCTTATGATAATACTTGATCAATTTTTTTCTCTTAATCCATCTCCTTCACAGGATCATCCTTTTAGAAATTTCACTCTGTTTTCCAGTACCATTTACCCTCTCCTCATGGCAAAGCTGTTCCATACTTGTGTTCACGCTTGTTATCTTCCTGGAAAAGCTTCATGGACCTGCACAATTTCTTCACCACTGATGACAATAACTGTGTGCAGATCACACACAAAGGTCACATTTCAGAGAGCCATGACTCCAAGTTACGTTTTCTCCATGGAGAGGCAGAGCCTCTTGCTGCTTGCGTATACTTAGACCTGATGTTCCAATGTGTGCCAGTTTCAATGAGCTGACACTGAATTTTGCTGGCAGCCTATTGTTCAGCCTCTTGACACTGCAAAGTCCTTTAGTTTTTCTTCAACAGGAGCTTTAGGCTGACTGGCCTCAGTTCTTCCCTCTGAAAATGTAATCACTGCACTGTCCAAAATACAGCATTCAAATTATCATGTGTTTGATGACTTTTCATGAATCTCAGCCTGGTGCCTGAGGAGCTGTTGGTGTTGGTCCAGGGCTTGGGCAGGCAGGAGTACCAGGGTCCCTCGTGCCGGTGCAGCATCCCCAGAGAAGTTGTCTTACTGGTACCAGTCCAGACAGAATGAGTTCTACATTGTGGAGGTGCTCCTCCTTGCGAAGCTGTTTGGAGAGCAGCTGGTGGGGCACCCCCTGCATCTGGGGTTCTGAGCATCAGCCTCTGGTCCTCCCGCGGTGGCCACACGCCTGACGTGGCTGCACAGCAGGACACAGACCAAGCCAGCGACATGCATCTCATGGGTGAGGACACAAGGAGAAAGGTGCCATGGCAGTGCTCTGCTAAAGAGTGATCTATGATTCTGGGTAAACAGGGGACAGAGCCAGGAGTCAGGTGTGGGATTGTCCCTCAGCACGAGGAGTGTGACCATTCTGTTTGCTCCTCTAGCTCTGGGTGGTTGTCCATAGCTGGGCATGCCTTCTAATTTGTAAGGTTTTTCTAACATTCCTTTGTGGATACCAGTGCTGGAAAAGTACAGAAAAGACGACAGGGCTGATCAAAGGTAAGGAATGGCTCCTGTCCAGGGGGTGGAATAGACTGGGAAGAGAGACGGCTGGAGGAGGACATGATGCAAATCCACAAAATCATGACTGCTAGGAAGAAGGCACCTAGGGGAATCACTGTACCTTCCAGTAACAGAATCAGGGGATGCCAAATGAAACTCCCTGATAGCAAGGTCAGTGCAAAGGAAAGGAGGCAGTTGTGCTTCTAGGGAGGAGGTGAAGGTGTAGGACCCAGTGCTGCCAGGGGTGGTAGGTACTCAATGTTTACACGAGCTCGAATTCATGGAAGGATTATCCATTGATAGTTATTAAATATGAAACCGCAACCTCTGCTCCAGGATATCCATGAAGAGTGGAAGAACATCCTGAAGCAGCAATATTATAAGCTTGTCCTTTTATACTCTTTGCTGGCATCTCTTTTTTGCCAGGAAGGGAAAAGATCCTGAGATAGGTGGTTCCTTGATCTGGCACACATGGGCATTCTTAAGAATGCAGGTGTGCTCTCCACATGAAGACAAAAGAGGGGTTTTCCAGCATTTGTACAATTTTGATCCCACTAATCATACAAACCCAGTGAAACAAAGTTACGGTTCAGACAACTCCACAGGACACCAGTGCCCAAATCCTTTTGCTGTTCTTGGCCCAAAACGGCTGCTGACTTGCCCATGTATAAGTCAGATCTGGAAAAGAGGAGCAACATTGAGTTTGTCTACTATAGCCAGATGTGTTGGGTGGCCTGGCTGTTGGTGTCCCCTGTTCAGTGTTCAGGCTGATCCAGCTGTATGAAGTCATTCAACTTGGCAAATCATGAAGAGCTGAGCTTTGTCAGTAGTCAAATCACAGCCTTGTACTCCAAAAATGTGTATATGAGGGGTGCAGCAACAGAGCTGAGTGCTCAGTGATGTCAGGTGGAGCACCACTTTTTTCATAATGGAGTTTTATTTGGAAAGAAATGCTGGATCAGCTGACAGTTTTTGAGACTGCTGAGGTACTTCGTGTGTTTGAAACCAAGTGGATGCAGCATATGAAAGAATCAAGGTGACCCTTGAGATGTGGGCCACCCAGCCTGAGAGCTTGGCTCAGCCGCACGAGAATCATTTCCTCAGCCTGCCAAAGCATGAACCAGGGCTTAGCCTATGCTCGTGTATGTCATGGTGTTCATCTGATAACGCTGCTTGATGATTAATCTCTACTATTAATTGCACATTAATATAGTTCACTGCAGCATATTGAAAGCCTCAGCAAAATAAAGGAGTTTAATGGCTCATAATAGAACAGGTAGAAGAAAGAACCTCATTTTAAACTTGTGTGATGCAACGTGTTGAATCCATGTGCCACTTGTGATGGGATATCCAGCCACCCCTCTCTCCCCTCCCTTCTGACACCCCACGAACAGCATTTCTTGTAACTACTCTGGCAATGTGGACATGGAGAGATTGTGGTTATCTTGGGTGGTCTTCTGCTGAAAGAAGGAGACTGAATATCTGCAACAAGCCTTCTCTGAACCCTGGGCTGTATTTCTGCTGGGAGAGTGGTATCGTGGAGCTGGCATGGGGTAGGATGCTGTCCTGGTTGTAGGCAGATAAGGGAGTGTGCTGAGCTCTCCAGAGAGCTGTGAGGCTGCTCTGAGGTGTGTCTCACCCCTCCCGTGGCTCTTTAGGAGCTTCTCCAGCAGACTAAAGCCATGATTCAGTCATTTCTTCCTCTTGAACTCTAACAGTGGCAGGCAGCTCTTCACTTTGGATGTGAAGATAGGATGGCCTCTGGTCTAGGGGAAGGAAAAACCTTCCTAGGTTGCACCTATTTCACCTACAAATGAAATAGTGAAACAATGAAGGGGGAGAAAGTGCAGTTCCTTCCTGCAGGAGACCTGTGCCGTGGATGCATCATCCAGAACTCTTGAACCAACATGTCATTGATAAAAGGGATGGACCCAGGATGGACTACAGCTGTGAAGAAACCAGCTACGGCACTGTGCTCCTCAAAGCAGAGAATCACAGCAAGGTAACACAAGAATGACCAGAGCATGCAGATGTCAACAAAAACGGATCACCTCTGGAGCAGGGGGCTGGGGGAGAAGGGGTGAGGTTGCCCAAAGGTAACCTATGAGTAATTAGCATGGTAAAGACCACACTCTTGGGAGGGGGCCTCGTGTCAGACCACCATAGTGTAAAGAATCAGTCACTATTCAGAGCATGTGCAGAAATGCATAGGTTAAGTTGACCAATGAACAAGTTTTGTGCAACTTGTTCCTTGTTGTAAGTTCTATAAAAGCCCATGAACTCTCCACAAAAGCAGCTTTGCAAACTATCACCTAGCACCCTACTCTGCTCAGTATGGCTTCGAAGGTTAGAAGGTGGACCTTGGCTCCATGAGATCATTGGGTCTGGATCTCTGGGCAAGGACCTAAACCCCAACTGAGGTACAACAGTACAATGGCTGGAGGGCAATCATTCCAGCTGGTGGATAAAGATGCAGTATGGCACCCTTAAAGTTTGTAGGGACAGTCCACTAGAACTGAGCAGGTTCTGCTCTGCTTCTTAGCCTTCTTACGCCATTTAGCCCCAGCTGTTGTAAACTCTGCACACTGATTGGCTCTGAGTTATTTGTGGAAAGAAGAAAGGAAACCAGATGGAAAATTAGGGAATCTAAAGCACAGCTCTAGAAGCAGAGAGAAGTTAACCTGTACTTGTTTGCATATAGTCAAGCGATGGGTGCCAGGAGAGACACAGGCAAAATCCACTCATATTTCTGGCAGTAACTGTGTCTGCAGCACTGCACTGGGGTTTTCATTCTGTCAGGTGAGGATGCTCTCAGGGGTTCTCATCTGACAGAGCACTACTCTGGAGGATGGTGAGCGCCACATGAGAATAGAGCTCATGAGCAATAAGGTGCTAAACAGAGCAAGACGAGGACGGCTGAGAATTTGCAGTTGACCTGAGGCCATGGCTTCTTATCTGTCTGGCCACCACTACACTGTCCTTGTCCCCATGGAGTTGCCTGGTGCGTGGGGCTGGGGCTGACCCAGTACCTTGCTCCTGGCTGGGGGTGAGATGGGTCCTGGCCAGGTCCTGCCCTGACACACCTCCATGGGGAGATCCCACAGTTCCAGCACTGCAGAGCCACCAGCCCACATGCTGCTCTGACAGGGCAATGGGGCAGAGGAACGGAATCTCTCCTAAAACTAATGTAACAGGAGAGAGATGGGCAAGGTCTCCTTCTGGGATTCCCCACATTGTCCTCTAATGAAGTAACTGAATTTTAATAAGCAGAAGTCACCACGACATCCAGATGAGAATGTGGACAGTCTTCTGAAAGGTGGGACCCCAGATGCTGCTGCAAGGCAATGCAATTCATGCTGGTAAATCTGCAGATCCGCTATGAATTTAAGGAGAAGTTCTCAAGGCTAGGTGACGTTTTATTGAGATGGACATTTCTTAAGTTGTTGTGAAAGACTTATAAAAAACAGGTATGAAAGTCATGTGAGAACAGGAAAGGCCTCAGGTGGGTTTATCCTAACCACAAAAGAAGAGCAAATGGGAGTGCTGAGAGGAGTTCCTGTTGTCAAAAGCATAGATCTGTTGAATGATAGGGCTCATGTTAGAAGATGGAGTCTCTGGAACAAGATGTTATTAGAAACTTTTGTCCTTCTGTTAAAGAACTCATGCACTTAGCCAGGGGATCCTGCATATCAAATGTATTTTTGCTGTGGTGTCTGCTGTTCAAGCACATTGCTGTCAAATATGGGCTTTGGCATGAAACCATGCAGTACAACTATCCCCATTCCAACTAACTGGTGGAAAACCTATCAAACTCACAGGAAACAGCTGTGGAAAGGCAAGGAGAAGTGATCAGAAGGCAGACAAAGAGAGAATAAACAAGAGTCAGGAAATGGAAGTTGTCCTTTTGGAAGGAAACACAAGTATGTAATATATTAGCTAAACTGTCTGTAATAGCCTTCATCGCACGGTGAAAGAGCTGGAGAACTGATGGAAATATAGAAATTCAGTTGTGTGGAAATACAGGATATGTTTCAGAGAGATGTATCTTGAGGAGTCCAGTGTAGGTCTGGGAATTCAAGCCAGGGATAACTTCATCTCAAAGGGACAAGTGTAGGAAGCTGCTCCTGAACACTTATTTCTCATTTGTGAACACTTGCTATGAGTGGTTTACCTTAATGGTAAAAAAAACCAAGCTGTTTCTCCCGGTGAAGGACCTTCTCCCAGTTCTCATCTACCGATGTTTTTCACAACCAGAGCTGGGAACAACAGTGCGTGGCCTGCCAGAAGCCAAGAGTAAGGTCACTGTGCAGAGAGCCAAAACAAAAGAAGCTCCAGGAGAACTGGGATCCGTGGGATTTACACTTCTCTCTGGGGAGGAAGATGCCGTTTCGGGTGGTACAAAACAATTGCCACAAGCAACTGTGGGAAGCCTTGGCTGGGCGAGGTTATCCCAGAGGACACATGGGAGAGAGGCAGCATCTCCCCAAAGCCAGAACAGAGAGCCCTGAGCTGGCTGCTCTGCCCCAGAAAGCCTCAGCCACAGTGGGGTGAGACAGCTGAGCCCCAGGGCGTGGCACTGCCAGAGCAGGGGACTTCTGATGCTTTGTCACAGTGTGCTGATGTCTGGCTGGAGTCACTCTCCAGCAGAGCTCTGCAAACACACAAACTGCACATGCACACTCTCTCTGGTCTCTCCTGTCTGGAGATGTTTGTGGTACATCAACTTCTAACAAAGGTCACCCCTTATATAAACTGCTGGGGAATAAACTCAAGAAAAAATGCTTGGAAATATATTTTTCATAGAAGAGGTTGGAGTGGGTGGGGATTTCTTTCAGAATTCATTTGCCGAAGGAAAGGAAGAGGCTTTCAGCTCTTCTGGTTAGATGCTGAGTCTCTCTAGAGTATGAGTCTCTCTAGAGTCTCTCTAGAATAATTAATTTAACTGTTCTGCTCATTCTTTCCTGCTGTGAAAAACAGACAGTGAATTCTCAATGCTAGGCAACTTTAGAGTGTAGTTTATTTATACAGGTCATAAATGCAATGTCAGGACTAACCATGACTGTGGAATGGCCTTTCTCCCAGTGTGAGCACCAGCTCTAAATAATTAATACTTTTGAGACTTCTCTAAGTCCCCAAATTCACATGGGACCAGGGAAACAGGAATGCTAATTGTAGAATCATCAGCAGCTTTGCTGGACAAAGCACTGAACTCCTCTTCTTCAGCTCCTCCATCTCTAAAACTGGGATGTCTGTCGGTTTTACAGTCACGTTGTGAAGACTGATTTATTGTTTAATTTGTGTAAAGAATTAAATAAGTGCTAAGTATTATTATTATCAAGCCAGAAGGGTGAGTCAATGACCCGTTTCCTATCTGAGCTTGCCTTCAAGGTTTGATGTTTCTGGCAGATTACAGGAACTGAATATCTGCCATAGGCTGTATTCATGTAGGGATGCAAATAAAGCATTTTTTGTGGGCATTGTGTCGCTTCATGCCTTGTGATTATAGAATAAAGGTGCCTAGATTAAAACTGCTTTGGGATGCACAGCATCTCCACATGGAGATTTGCCATTCTGGGAATGACAGTGGTACGTTCCTACAGACACAGGAAGAGATGGATGCTTGGGACAGACACACAGAGAGGAGAGGATGTTTGGTTCTGCTCTCCTGCAGATTTCCTGTATGTCTTTTGCAGGTCAGCTGGGAAAATCCTCACAGAGCACTTTGGAGAAGCTCAAATGTCTCCCATCTACTATGGCTGCCCAAGTAAGACCATGTGTCATTTAGACCATGCAGAACTGTTGAGTTCTTATCCTTTTGCCATGACATCAAACAGGGAGCTCACCTATCCCTGCCGTGTGGTCATTGCGTGCAGCAGGAGTGTCAAGACCATTTTTGCTAATTACTCACTGAGAAGAATCATTGTTCTGACATCAACCATTAATTTTGCTGTAACTTATGGGATGTATGCCAACCCCTATGCTCTCCTGAATTGATCCCAAAGAGCAAAGACAAAGTTTCCACTAATAACCATTCCCTAGCCTTTCCCTGTTTTCCCTTGTCCCCTGCGGCCATGGTCATTCCAGTGGAAGTACTTTTGATGGCCCAGCCTTGCCCCCATTAAAAACAATGGGATCTCTGCCACTGCCTTAGAAATTAATATCCTAAAAGTCATACTGAAGAGGGAGTTTATCTGGATTAAGGTAGACTGTGACATTCAAAGCAAAATAGCATCTTTCCAGAAGGAAAATGCCCTGTCTGAACCCTTTTATCCAGAGGCAACTGGAAAAGAATGTTTAATTTAATTTTACTGTTTGGGAGTAGGACCTCACAGAAGCTTCTTCTCAGATACTGTTGGGATGTTTTTCCACAACCCAAAATACTTCACATTTGTTAGTGAAATAAATCTTGAGGAATTTTGTCAATATTTCTTTTTTTCAGTTGTGAGTGCCTAAAATGAAGTCCTGAAGCCATTTCTCGTTATTTAGGTTAGCTAAAAAATAGATTTCTGAATACTGACCTTTTATAACATTATACTGAGGTCAGGTTGCTGGTTTTGAAGCTATCATTAATTATCCATTGCACTTTTTGGCACTAAAGTACCTGTGCAAATCTGGCCCACAATTCCCAAAGAAAAGAGGTAAGTGGAAATGGAAAGAACACCTGCAGCTTCTGCAAGAACTCTTCATGCATCTTTGGTGCTGTGAGCTCTTCATTTCATCGACATAACCACATTCTGTTTGGAAAAATACGAAATCAGCTGTTTCAGAACTGATTTTTTGTTCCATTTCTTTTCAAGTCTGAATGTAAGGAGTCTGTCAAGTACTAAATTCTGAGTCAACTATCAGTCCTCATCAAGAGGATCAGCACTGGCACACGATCTTGCCTGATCCTGTTTCCTCACACTCACCTGTTCATCGTGTTTGCTCTAACCGCTCCCTTGGCTTTGTGTCTCACTGCTGACTTGGCACCACGCTGCATCTCGCCTTCCTTCCTTCCAGCCTCCCACTCACGCCTGTCAAGTGCCCACCATCCCCCACCAAGAACACCTTTATCCCAAAGGAAGCTCCTCTGCAATCTTCCCTCAGTGTCTTTGGGTGTGATCCTTGCCTCGGTGAGATGGTATCTGCCCCCATGAGCTGCTGTGTGTCTGTGCCCTGCAGTCAGAAGAAGGTCAGCAGGGCTGATGCCTGCTAACTTCTGTTGGAAGTGGCTCTGTAATGGTTTTGTACTCCCACGGGCCTGGTGCTGACAGACTAATTAAAAGCAACAACTTGCCATAGTGTTCTAGGATTTCCACTGATGTTATTGCTCTGCTATTCCTGTGTGAAAATCTGCTGAATTCTGGTGTTGTCTCTTTCCTGCTGGGAATCACCCTAAACCAGGATGTTTCCACTATTATATAAGGGACACATTTATGTCCCACAAATGCTTTTTGCATAGTATAATGGAGCTCTACATACCCTTTTCTTGTATTGAATATGTTATCATAATCATCAGGATTAGTAATAAAAGAAATGAAGGGGACAACCATCTAATTTGGTAAAAATTGATGGCAACTACTGAGACAGTCTTAGAAGGGACCCTAAAAAGACAGAAAACAATGAAGTTGGCTAGATACAGAACTTGCTATCTGCATATTACGCTTAAACAAGCAAAACTGTCTAGATACTGCTTCACAAAGTCAGTGGAAAAGAAGACCTTTTGGATCCATGGACACTTGCAGACAAGGACAGAATTGGGACAAGAATCTGAAGATGTGATTTTCATCTTTATCACTTTGCTTCCTTGGTCCATTTCTAAATCTACCTCAATAGTTGTCTTTCATCCTGAAGAGATCTTTCACACAGGATGGATTTTTCCATATGTGGTGGTGTTGCATATATCCTCCTTGTCCAGGTCCATCTCTTTGTCAAGAACACGTGAATAATGAAGACAAGAAAGAGAAAGACACCAGGCAGAAAAAGAGGAAAAGAGTTGAAAAAAACATAGCTAACACCAGCATAACAGAGAAAGAAATGATGGAGACAGAGAGTGATCTGCAGATAGAAGGAAGGACAAAAATGTTTCAAAAACCTAGGACTAATGTGTGCAGGCAAAAGGAAGGTCTACACAAATGGGGACTGCTGACCAAGAAGAATTTCTATTCTGATTGTCCTCCTGTTTGCAGAAAACAGAAAAGTATCCTGTCTTGCCACATAAATTGTTCTGGGACTCCGTTTGACTGGTTTTAACAGGTGGCCAGAGTAAATCACAGACCTGTCAAGCATATTGCCAGAGTAGATGAGATACATGGTGTTAGGAGTTAGCAGTAAGTCTACAAAGCATGGAAGAAAGCATGGATCAGCAAGGAAAATGGTGTCTGGACAACTGCCAAAACCCAGCCAACTTCAGCCTTGTAAAATTGATGGTAACAAATGGCAGACTTCTTTGGTCTATAAATAAAAGGAGAACGAGGAAGAGGAAGTAGTTTCCGCTTTGCAGTGAAAAGCAGCAGAGATGAAAGATAATATAGGTTTGGCTCCAAAACTAAATGAGTTCTTTACTTGAGTTTGTCATTAGGACACCAGGATAAAACCTGTGGGCAAAGACACCTTGTCTAATGAGAGAGTCTCTGTGTAAGTGAAAACTACAGCAGTTGTGGTGAAAGCAAAAGCCAAAGGATTCGCTATTTACACACCAAACGGAGCTGATTGTATTTTCTGGCAATATTAAAGAGCTTCTTGGTGGAATTGCAGTTACAGTGAGGAGTCAGTACCAAATCCAGCTTGGCATGTTCTGGCTGGAGGGTTGCGGTCATAGTGCTTATTTTGAAGGGCGGATGGAAAGCCATCTGGGCACCTTGAGTCGGTCTGACGTAGAAGTAAATACATTTTTGAAAAAAGTGTGACTGAGAGGCTAATTAAAGTCATGGAGGTAAATGGAAATGAAGAAATGCTGTAGAGATTTATCTAAAGATACAGACTGTAGAATTAACACATTTCTAAAGAAATGATAGCTTAGGAAACTGCAACAGATCTAATCTACTTGGACTTCAATAGGGTCTTTGTTATTGTACCAAATAAGGTAACTACACTAGGGTGAAAAAGAACTGGTTAAAAAGAGGATGGCAGCTAGGTATGTCCAACAGGGAGCTGATGGGCTGGAGGGAGAAGTCCCTCTGCAAAGGATGAGAATTCAGATGGGCAATACTTAATATCCTTATCAATGACAGCAGCAGGAATGGCAAAAATCCAGAGTGTATTAGTAAAACATGATGATGGCCATCATAGGTGCAGAAAAGGACACATCTAAGACCAAATTTGCAAATGCAATAAAAAAGCAATTTTCCCTTTAGCCATTTCTGCAAGCTGGTTAGATACCTCTCCCATTTCTAAAGGGTTTCTCTTTGTTTCCAGTGACAAAGGAACAAGTGACTCTGCAGGAGGTAAATCCTCTTACTCTGTCTTGGCTATGTTGGTTTTGCCACATTACTCATATGAAAAGCGATGTAAACATTTATATTGGCCTGAGTATGGCACTTGTAAAGCAGATCTGATGAACAGGATGATGTCAGTTTTCATTTTCTGATCTCAACCTGGGTGTAAAGATAAAGATAAGGGATGGATAAACAGCTCTTGGGCAGGTCTGTCCCTCTTTACTGTGAAATGATGAAAACCAAGGAAAGTAGAAAGAAATTGAGAAGAAAATTGCAGTCCAAACATCGCTGAGATGACTCAGCCATGGGAATGGTCACTGTGGGGTGGGTGGAGGAGGAGTTTAAGACAAGGCTGCCCCAGGCTTAGCTTGGGAGGTAGCAGCAGAGGGGGAGTAGGCTTCAGAGAGGTTGCACACAAATGGCTGTGGTCCTCCTTGCTTGTGTCAAGGTACTCAGAAACTGAGCCAGCAGCAAGGACAGGTGAGCCCTGGGGTTCTCTTGGCCGGGACCATCACTGTGCCTTCCTGTGCCAGGGCCAGAGCAGCCAAGCCCTGAGACTTCATCCACAGGGACACAGAGTTCAGTTTTCCCTTGGCCGATGGAAAGCTTCAGATTAGCTCCAGTCCAGAGAAATCTGTACTGAATGTGTCATTATGATGATTAATGTTACAATCAGGGCCATTTGCAATCTCAGACCTGTTTAACACCACTGCCAGTGCCAAGCAGACTTTTTCAAGGATGGGTCAAAGGGGCACAGCACAGAACACCCTGTATCAATAAAAGGCACAGCCTGAAGCACGGCAGTGCCTGGCAGAGCTCAGCCACAAACTGGGGAGGGTGGCACAATGCAGCTGGTGCGAGGTGCCCAGAGCTCAGAGGTGGGCAGCAAGGCCTTGCAGGGAGGAAGACAGAGCCTCTGGGGCCACAGAGCGTGGGGGATTCAGCACGTGTCATTTTCCTCTCTGCTGTGCTCAAGGAGAGGATGCTTTATGAACATTTTAGAAATCCATTAGATTTTCACCAAGTACTTTTCAAGTCTTTGTCCCACCGTGCTCCCTACCTACATTATCACAGGAGAAATTTGCTCTGTTTCTTGAAATCATCCTGCAGCAATCAAATGTTGCGGTTTTTAACCTCTGCTGGCACCGTGCAGCAGATTAACTGAGCAGCACCAGCGAGGCTGGAAAGCCGTGCACTTAGCAGCCTTATAGAGGCATGTCAAAGAATGAGTCATTGTGGAGCCTGCAAGAGACAAAAAGATTGATTACAGAAGAGCTGAGAAATAGATTTGATGATGACTCACAATATTCCACCCTTTTTGCATTCACAGACCTGCCAGCTGATTCATACCTGCATTCTGCCTTGCTTCTCCTCCCTGCCAAGGTGATCCATCAAACAGGGGGCCATCAATTAAAATTTCCGTTCAAAAGAGGGAGGTGTGTAAGGGAGCACCCATCCCTGTTTTCATTCATACCTGGTAAGCCCCTTTTCCTGCCTATTAGCCTGCTGCAAAGCCCATAATTTTCGGGAAAGGAGGTGATGTGGAGCCCACACATAGGACACCATGAAAACTAACTGATGGAGGTAGGGATGATTCCTTGCTGAATGTCTAGTTTTTATAAAGTGAGACTTAGTGTGTTCCCTAAATTCACCATTATTCTGAGATCTGGAGTTTTTTGGAGGAGTCTATCGATGGTGGGTCACTGCTTGCTTCTGAAATCAGGTGAGACATAAGGAATCACAAGCAGAAAGCAAAAAAGCTCAAGCAGATGTCATTCATTGCAACTTGATTAGCAGTTCAGAACACTTCTGAAAATCCCTCTCTGTGCTTTCAATATTTTCCAGGGCACCTAGAACTCAGGATAGTAATATTTTAAGGAAAAAAAAAAGAAAAGAAAAGAAAAAAAAGTTAAATTTATTTTATTCTGCAAAACGTAGCCATTTTGGTCTTTTGCCTACTTGCCTGAAGAGTGTCAGAAAAAAAAGGTGAAGTAGAATTACCTCAGGGAAGGGTAAATACATATTTATAGCAAGAACCAATCAAATACATGCAGCTCTTATCTAGAGTGCAGCTCTAAAAAGCTGGAGGATTTCAGGAGTGTTCATTCAAGGTCTCAATGACTTCACCAGTTTGCTTGGGTTCACATTTACAAGTGGTGTCATCTGCTAGCAGCTTTCCAGCACACCTGACTTAGCTTACCATGGCTCAGCTGGGTTCTCACTGCCAAATACATCATCACCAGTAACATAACTGGGGGTGTCTGTCTAGGAAAGGGCTGATTTTCTTGGACCCTACAACTCTACAATCACCTTTCCTGCCCCATGGTCCCCTGAAAAGGCACCATGGACTGGACCCCGGCAGAAAATGCTGTTCTGGCCTCCTAACCACCATAGACCTGCTCATGTTGTTGTAAATAGCATTTTTAGCAGAGTTGGTGATGTGTCAAAACTCAGTGACAAGAGAATGGTCATCACTGTCCAAAGGGACACTTGGAGTGTGAAGTCCTTTCACCAGGTCAAAACCTTTTCCTGGTCCATTTGCCAATCCTGGCGTGGAGCAGAGAGGCACTCACCGTCCCTGCACACAGGAAGAAATTTCCTCCCGTATTTCAACCTTTATTACTTAATACCTCAATTGTACTTAATGATGTGTTTTATTTTATAAGCCGTTTTAGTTTATGACTGTTCTCCTGGGTGGATTAATCTCTTATTAGTGCATCATGTTTGAAAGGCTTTTGTTTTCCCCGGTTAACCAGTTTAATGGGCTCGGCGAGACGCTGCTGGGTGTGTGCTGAGCGGTCTGCCTGCGCACGGCGCGGGTGCAGCCAGGAGCCTGCACGCACCCATGGGTGCCTCGGGGCCAGCTGGGCTCATTACCTGCCAGCAAATGGACCCTGTGTCGCCTGAGCTGTGTAGGGCCCAGCAGCAAGGCTACAGACGTGCAGGAGAGGCTGAGGGAGCTGGGGTCATTTAGTTTGGAGGAAAGAAGGCTCGGGAGGGACCTTGTCACTCTCTAGAATTACCTGAAAGGAGACTGTAGCCAGGTGAGGGTCGGTCTTCTTCCACAGGTAACAAGTGATCAGACAACAGGAAATGGCCTCAAGTTGTGCAAGGGGAGGTTTAGATTGGATATTAAGGAAAACTTCTTCATGGGAAGGGTGGCCAAGCTTTAGAACTGGCTACCCAGGGAAGTGGTGGAATCACCATCCCTGCTGGGGATTATTTAAAAGTTGCACAGATGTGGCTCCCAGGGACATGGTTTAGTGGTGGACTTGGCAGTGCTGGGTTAATGGTTGGGCTTCATGAGATTAGAGGTCTTTTCCAACCCTAATGATTCTATCATTCTATGCACTTGTTCCTACAACTTGTCACTGCCACAGTGTCCTGCCCCGGTGAGTCCTGTCCATTCACAGGCAGGGATGGCAACCTAGCATGGGGTAGTGTGTTCTGAATGTGGGGGAAAAGCTTAGCTCCCGCACAGCCCTGAGCAGAGCTGGGCACGAGGTGGGGAGCAAGGATCCTGTGCATGCTCAGGTGGAATTAAGTCAGGCCGCAGCCAAAGTGGGAGGCAAATCCAGGCTCCAGAAGTGATCCAGCCTTATACATGCAAATAAATACATAAATAAATATTAAAAATATATTTATAGGCTGTGGTAAGTAAAACAAGTGAATCACCCCAGCTGAAGTCATACACAGAAACAGAATTAAGAAGTGGTAGGATTTCAACTTGCTGATTGTGTTTATCTTTACCTACAGACATCTGTATATGAAGATAGATCATATTTGTGCTTTTTTTTATGTAGAAGATGAAAAGTATGAAGAAATGTCTAATTTACACAATAAGGGGTCGATATAATAGAAGCAGTGTGATTACTTAACCTGCCATGAGACCAGCTTTGCCCACGGTCTTTTCAGAGAATTATATGGCTGATGGAACCCCAGAAGTTCACCCAGTCCCTTTTCATTGATCCTGCCCAGCAGAATGATTTGTTGGAGCTGACAATGTGCATATATAGAAACCTCTTTTCTTATCCACCTAAATAATAAGACTATGAATGGAAAGTTTACAATGAATACGATTTTATATTCACTTTAAGCACATGGGTGAATAGAGAAGGGTAAAACCAGCCATCTGCCAAGGGATAATTCATATATCTGCAAACATGAGAGTCCACAAAAGTGCTGACAGGCACAGAACACAGTGCAGCAGCATGAGCTCATTTCAAGACAGGCATTTCCCCTTGGTGAGTGCATAGCTCCCAACAGTAAGTGCAATTTGAGTTGGGCACAGCCCTCCAAGCAATACCACACAGAACCAGATCCTAATCTCCCCTGCACTTTAAGGGTCCTGATCCTGCAGATGTTTGAGTGGGAAACAGAATTCCCCAATGACAAGGTCCCCCTACCCTCATTCTTGACTGCCTGGTTCCATGAGTGGAGAAGGGGAGAGTGGGTGTTTTAGTATGGTTTTCAGAAAGTCTGGTAGTGAAGTGCTTGTTTGCCAAACCTTTGGAATGTTTCATTCCATAGAGCAGTGGGCTGCCTCCTTCCAAGTCTTGCTGTGGCTGGAGGTGGGCCAGATACATAAATCCAAACATAGATCAGGTTAAGGCTAGGACTCAGTGATTAAGCCAGGGGATAAATCAAAGTTTTTGTCTTAGATTTGAGGACAATGATTTTCATGAGTGCTTTTCTTGCAAAATTTAACCTCAGAACTCTTTCTGATACATTCGGACAGTGAAATACCAAAGATCAGTGAATATTACTGAGACTGTTACATGAATATTAAATTTCATATTTAGTTCATCCAGTGGCCTCCTTCTGACTTCTATTTCCTGGAAGTTTCTGCCAAATAGTCTTGGCGAAAGAAGGTTTTTATTCCATTTTATTATTAAATGGGAATATGTCATATCCACATTTTGTAGTGCCTTCTCTCCAGCCACAGAATGGGTGGCCATGTACAACACTCGTTAGTGGAGTCAGTTGCAATGGACCTCAGGATCTGGTTACATCATGGTTCACTTTACCACTTTAATCAGCCTGGCCAAGCTTGCTCTGAAAAATGTGGGAGTGAAGATAGCCAATAAAAGCTCTTAGAAAAGGAATTTAAAGTGAAACCATATTATTAGTAGCCATGGACCAATACTAGAATCACAGAATGGTTTGGGTTGGAAGAGAACTTTAAAAGTCATCTAACCCAATCCCTTTGCAAGGAGTGGGGAGATTAACTAGATCAGGTTGCTCAGAGCCCCATCCAGCCTGACCTTGAAAGTTTCCAGGGATGGGACACTTACCACCTCTCTGGAAAAGCTGTGCCAGGGTTTTACCACATTTAATACACAGACTCACTTCTTGTGCTGCCATAGGGAGCTGTAGAGGTACTGGGCACAGGGTCAAAATGGGGTTTGATGAACTCACGGTGAGAGGTCCATAGATGGGCACTAAAATGGCTGGATGGGTTGCAGGCCTGAATGTGGCAGCTGACCAGGGAAGGTGACCCTGCTCATATGCTCTCCTTGAATAGCATCTCCTGCTGCTGTCCTCAGACCCTGGCTACTGCCTGTGTGGGTCACTGCTCTGACATTGCAGGTCCTTCCTTACGTTGTTTCACTCCTTCTGTCAGTGCCTGCTTGGTGTGCACATGGGAAGGAGACACAAGGCAAAACAGAGCCCAGGCTAACTGTTCCTGAGAGACTTCTGCAGTGCCCAGCTCACTCAAAGGCAGGTGGCAAAACATCACACCTGGAGTCAAGAATGAGCATCTCTTACAGCTGAGCACAGCTCTCATGCCCAGCTCCTGCAGGAGGGTCAGCTTCAGGAGGGCCAGCGTTCTTACCAGTGTAATAACGGTGCCATCCACAGAGATCAACAACTCCATTTTCAAATACCTGTTTCTAGAATAGCTGAACTTGTGTATTTTCTCTAAAGCCTGAAAAAGTTCTCTTTGCACTCAATTCAGCAGAGTTTTGATTTTAGCAGGATTTGCAAGAGGTGTCTGCTAATATTTTTTCTTTTTTTTTTCTGTATAAAATGCATGGGAAAAGAAATACGCCAAATGATCACTGCCAAATACCACAACTAAGCACACTTTGACCATCATACATGTCATTATCTTTATTATGGCAGCATTTCATACGGATTATAAAATGTCATAGAAACGTCATTGCTCCCTCTGTCCAAAGACATATAACAATAATAATAATCTCTTACAAGTTTAATTTTTTCATCTGTGGGTGTCAGAAGATCTTTAAAAAGGTCATCATCATTATCTTCCTTTTATGGCAGGGAAAAAAAGACAAAGGCCAAGCTGTTCTTTCTAGCTTTAGGCGTCTACAATCCTTCTGCCGTCAGTGAAGGAAGAGAGCAAGACAGGCATATGCGAGGAGGTCTCAGCTGCTTTTTCGAAGGGACAAATCCTCTCTGTGAATCCCTCCTACCCAGGAGTCACCTGGTGCCTTGCTGTCAGAAAACTGAAGTCTGGGGGTGAATTAGAGCCTGATAGCCTGAGCCAGGCTTCTACTCATTCAACAACAGAGAATGAAACAGAGCCCAGCTCCTGATTCCCACCCTCATTCTGTGTGCCCTCTCTTTCTTTCTGAAACATTGACAACAGTGTGCTTCCAGCATGATCCTTGCTGCCAGCCTAGCACAGTGTGCTGGTTTTGGCTGGGGTAGAGTTAATTTTCCTTGCAGTGGCTGGTACGGGGCAGTGTTTTGGATTTGTGCTGAACACAGGGTTGGTAATACAGAGATGTTTTTGTTTTTGCTGAGCAGGGCTCACACAGAGCCAAGGCCTTTTCTACTTTTCTTACTGCCAGGCTGGTGAGGGACCTGGGGGTGGGGAGGAGACACAGCCAGGACAGGTGACCCAAACTGACCAAAGGGATATTCCATACCATAGGACATCATGTATATGTATATATAGAAAAGGAATGAATGCTCAGTATATGAAGTGGGGGGAAGAAGGAGGAAAGGGGAGATCTTTGAAGTAGTGGTGTTTGTCTTCCCAAGTCACTGTTATGTGTGATGGGGCCCTGCTCTCCTGGAGATATCTGAACATCTGCCTGACCTTGGGAAGTGGTGATTTAATTCCTTGTTGCTTTGCTTGTGTGCATAGCTTTTGCTTTCCCTGCTAAATTGCCTTTATCTCAACCCACGAGTTTTTCAGCTTTTTCATTTCTGATTCGCTCCCCAGTCCTGCTGATAGGGGAGTGAGTGAGGGTCAGCATGGGGCTTGGCTGCTGCTGGGGGTTAAACCACAACACACAGGTCCTTGTGCAGGCAAGATTTAATGCTGGGTTTGTGGCAGAGCAATTTTTGTCTGCCCATACCTGATGGTATAGTAGATAAATCACTGAAAGAATTGTGCACCCAACATACTCTGCAGCCCTGCTTTCCTAAATCCAATCTGTGCAAAGTATTTTATCTGAGAAACCTGATCTTCCTGCTGCTGTTACATCTGGCCATGGCTTTGTGGGGGATCTAAGGTAGAAGAAGAGCTAACCAGCATGCTCCTGCTGCAGGTCCTCAGCAGCCAGAGCCATGTCAAGAAACTCACCCAGCTGATAGCCTGCTCTGCTTCTGCCAAGGACACAGCAAGTCAGCTGCTGGTTGTGGATTGTCATGAAGTGTGACTGTCTTTGGCCATGGAAATGTCCTTGAATTAATGTCTTCCCTTGTGAAAGCAATCCTAATATCACCACTGTTTCTGTAGCTCCCTTTTATTTCTTTCACAGTGGGAGTGTCAGCATTATTGCCATTTATTTCACTCACAGCACAGGCTGATCTGGTGGTTTTCCCTGTGTGTTTCTGATATGATTTTACTTCCTGCACCTTCATGACACTGTAATTCTCCTGGGAAGACCTATCACAAATATCTTTTAAATACTGCAGCTTCCACACAGGAAATGTTTAAGAAACATGATACTTATAATAGAGAAAATAGCGGAGTAATTAGTATAATTCTACACACATATTAGCATTAGTGTCGCTGTGTTAATACAAATGTTAATGTAGGCAGGTGTAAAATGCACAAAAGGTTCTTCACAACCCAGCTGCAGAGAGGTGCTCTGCATTGAAGCTGCTGTGCATTTATGCACAATGAAGGGCATCCAACTGAATGAGATCCCCCAGAGTTGGTTCTTGGGTTGTGAAACCCACTTGCCTTGTGGTCAGCAATCCTGTCTGCCTGGTTTGTGCACTGGGTAACCCTCCAGACAGGTAATTCACTGGGCACACCCGTGCTTGGTCTGACAGCGCTCTGCATGCCCATAGCCAGTTTGGAGAGCTCTCACTTTTCAATGGTACTAAGAGTCCATCTGTGCAGGGGACCTGAACCCAAGATGAGTTAATTTTGGAGGCTCCTCAGACGTCTGATGGGGAGTGACAGCACAGTGATCTCCTCCTGCACACGAGCCAAGTGGAGCAGAAGTTGTGAAGGAGGACTTTGATACTGTGCCATGAGAGATCACTGCTATTGCTAACTCACCTGGGGACACCCAGGTGCTGAATGAGGCTGGGTCCTTGTGCAACCAAACGTGAGAGCAGGGAGAGCAGCAAGGAGAAAACCTGACTCTGGCCTTGTGATCATCTGATGGTTTGGGGATGGAAAAGTAAACCTCTAACAAAGCACTCTAACACCACAGCTCAGCCTACTCTGAGCAGGAGGTTGGATTGGGAAGAAGACTCTCAAAATGCTTTCAGGTTAAAGAAAATGTTGACAGTAAATCCAAAGCTTTACTATACCACCGTAATCAGTTTAATTTGTTGTCACCCATGGAAAGACTCAAGAAAATAACAGCAACTAGATAACTGCAGTGCAGTTTGCCTGTACAGATCAAGCTGCTTGTACTGATCAATCCAGTCATACTTTTTGCTTCTGTAGATTAATACTCATGGATTAAAACTCAAGGCATTTCTCTTCCTGTGCCACTGTGTCTGAGGCTCTATTCAGATCACTTGGTGACAACCGCATGCAGTGAAGGCCACTGCCCAGGGCCAGATGTGTGCAGCTTTGCAGAGGACTGCAATACTGATCAGAAGGACTACTGGAGAATAACCCACATGCTTCATTTTTATTCTGTTTTTTGTCTGCTCCATGCCCTTTTGTATGAAATAGCACATGCATATGAAAAATTAAATCCTGTGGAAGGATATTTAAAATTCATTAAGATTCAATATTCAGATTTTCTTCTCATCCTGTTGAAACCCAGAAGGTTGTCTGAAAAGCAAGATGCAATTTGACATGGGTAAGAGCAGAGGAATCAAGGTCTTAATTCCTCAGAATACAAAATACTTTGGTCTTGTAGGGAAGTGCAGTTCTGTTCTCTCTTGATAACAGCACTGTAACAAGGCTGATAACAAGAGGCCACATGCTGTACCTGTTGCACATGTATGAATGCAATGAAAACAAAGGCCAAATGTTACCTACCTACGCAAGGACAAGGTCATTTGATTACAGTTAGTAGAAGAAAACATGCCAAGAATTTGGCTAAATGTGGGGCCTGTTAACAACCAAGTCCTGGCATTGGACTATGAACTGCTGCGAAGCAAACTCCACTGGTCTAACGTGTTTAGTCATAAATAATTCTTATCTCTGCACCTCAATTGGTTGATCTGTGCAATCTCCCAGCGGTGAAAGGGAGGCAGTGCTGCTCCGGGGTGCCCCAGGCTGACCCTGGCCTGGTGCCCGGGCTCTGCTCTGGCAGCAGACACTGCTGCTGGCTTTGCTGAGGGCTGCCTGCGTGGCCCCTGTGGTGTTCCAGGTCTGCTTGGGCCACGGGACCCACCTGCCTGCAAAAGGCAGACTGTACTTCCATTTCCATCTCTCTTCTCCCTTCCTGGATGGCTTTTGCAAAGAGGATTCTTCCTCTTGTCTACATCTAAAGGACTATACCAGGAGCAGAGTCTGTCTGGCTTCCTGTTTTGAGTAAAACCCCATTTTTTAATAAAAAATTACCACTGGATCTCCCTGATGGCTCTATATCAAATGTTTTCAACATTACATGTACTATCTGCTGTACATTCCAACCACATACCCTTGAAAAACACTCCAACTACCAGCTTATCACAGATTTTACAAAACCTGAATTATTTTCAAACTTTGCTTTATTTATCATAAGTACAGCTTAAGAAGAGTCACCAAAACTCAGCACCTGCTGAGCCAGGCAGTTGGGCACCGCAGGACAAGAGGGGTGCAGCACCGAGGGCTTCAGCACGGCGTGGGTACGAGTGACAGTGGGTACGAGTGACAGTGGGCATGAGTGACACTGGGTACGAGTGGCAGGGGGTACGAGTGACAGTGGGTGCGAGTGACAGTGGGCATGAGTGACACTGGGTACGAGTGGCAGGGGGTACGAGTGACAGTGGGTGCGAGTGACAGTGGGCATGAGTGACACTGGGTACGAGTGGCAGGGGGTACGAGTGACAGTGGGTGCGAGTGACAGTGGGCATGAGTGACACTGGGTACGAGTGGCAGGGGGTACGAGTGACAGTGGGTGCGAGTGACAGTGGGCATGAGTGACACTGGGTACGAGTGGCAGGGGGTACGAGTGACAGTGGGTGCGAGTGACAGTGGGCATGAGTGACACTGGGTACGAGTGGCAGGGGGTACGAGTGACAGTGGGTGCGAGTGACAGTGGGCATGAGTGACACTGGGTACGAGTGGCAGGGGGTACGAGTGACAGTGGGTGCGAGTGACAGTGGGCATGAGTGACACTGGGTACGAGTGGCAGGGGGTACGAGTGACAGTGGGTGCGAGTGACAGTGGGCATGAGTGACACTGGGTACGAGTGGCAGGGGGTACGAGTGACAGTGGGTGCGAGTGACAGTGGGCATGAGTGACACTGGGTACGAGTGGCAGGGGGTACGAGTGACAGTGGGTGCGAGTGACAGTGGGCATGAGTGACACTGGGTACGAGTGGCAGGGGGTACGAGTGACAGTGGGTGCGAGTGACAGTGGGCATGAGTGACACTGGGTACGAGTGGCAGGGGGTACGAGTGACAGTGGGTGCGAGTGACAGTGGGCATGAGTGACACTGGGTACGAGTGGCAGGGGGTACGAGTGACAGTGGGTGCGAGTGACAGTGGGCACGAGTGACAGTGGGTATGAGAGACAGTGGGTACGAGTGACAGTGGGCATGAGTGACAGTGGGTACGAGTGGCAGTGGGTACGGGTGACAGGGAGTGCCTGAGTCATTCCTGTGCACCTGGAGCAGAGGGAAGAGGTGCTGCCCCGACTGCATCCGTGGGGACGAGGTGCTGAGTGGAGCCCCAGAGCAAGCATGGGGCACCCCTGCTGAGGAAGCATCCCTGGAGGCTGTACCAGCCTCCAAACACCTGAGTCATAATCCCCTGTCCTCCTCCTTCCTCCTGGGAGTGGCAGGAATTTGCTCTCCGTGTGAGCCTGCCAGAGCAAACCCCGATCAGAGGCCAAGGGACAAGCCTCCACCCTGCTGTCCACCTACACCTCACCCTCCTGTTTGGGAGGAAAGGGAACTGGAAAGGCTTTGGCTCTCTCCTCTGCACCTGGGCCCCAGGTCTGAGCAGCTCTGAGCTGTCAGAGGTGGTTTTTCCCAGGATGGTTTTCTTCCTTCTGTTTTAGTTGTTTGGGCTTTTTTTTTTGTTGTTTTTTTTTGTTTTTGTTTTTTGCATGCAGAGGAAGAATTTGTTCTTGCTCTCCATCCATGTGTGGGCATGCTGCCAGACACTGTGTCTCAAACTGGTTTTGGCATCTTCTCCTTAAAGGTAATATTCCATCTACAACACCAGGCCATCACTGGGTCTTGCTCATCCAGCCTTTTCCCAAAGGTTTTACAAAAGAACTCTCCAAATGAGGTAATACATAGCTCCCAGGGATTTCCTCTTCATAGCTGGGCCTGGGTCCAGCTCCTGGAAAAGGATTCTTCCATTTAAAAAGTCAGGTCACTTACTGAACTCATCTAGTTCACCAATTTCATAAATAATAGAGTGGATAAGGAACAATCATTTATCACCTTGAAATGTCAATTCTGTCAAGTTATGGAGAAGCATGTGTCTGTCCCAAATTCTGCATTTCCCTCCCCTCTGGACTAATGGAGTATGTGCATTATTTCATTCAGAGATATATTTCTGGTCTCCCCATTTAACCTACTTATCTTAAACTATCTTATCCTATCTGCCCCACAATTTCTAAAAAGATCCTACTCCAGGACAAGATCATTCTTGTGAAATTTTTGTGTGTATTGGTTTAGTTTTGGCAAAGTTAGGAGGTAGTTAAAATGAGACTTATAATGGAAAGCTAGCTGCTAGCGACTCTCCATAATACATGTCTACCTTGCAGGAGAGTTGTGAGGATTAATTAATTTGTGTTTGTTAAGCACTTTGAGATCCTAAGATTAAAGGTTCTATAGAAATGCAAATTGTTATTATAATGATAAATTCTTTATATGAGCTCATGTGTTTTGCCTTAGAGGCACAGTCTCACCCTGAGTTGCGTAGTTATACACGTAAATCTTCAAATATTATGATGAAAATGTACCTCTGAAGGCCTGATCCTTCCTTCTGCTCTACCACTTCATGCACAGAGCTGCCCTTGACTTCAGGCAGGTCCCATCCATGGGACAATTGTAGGATTCAATTTGTTTAGGAAAAGACCATTTTGTGCCTCCGGGCTTCACATTGAGATACATAACTTAGTGTCTCACTCCATAAAACCGCTACTGCTGTCAGTAGTTATTCCATCTTATTAATGAAAGGACTGAACAGATGACAAAATTTGGATCTGAATTCTGACCCTCCCAAAACTCAGGGTTTCAGGGGTTTATTTAACCTGCTAGAGAACAAGGGAGGTAAAAACCCACTTATGGATATAGGATCCATCCACTTATGGATATAGGATCCATCCACTTATGGACACAGGATCCCACCAGCGTGGCTGAATGTCATTCCTGACACATAAGGTGTGCCTGTTTGGCCCTTCCCCCGTCAGCTTTGGCAAGCAAAGGTTCTCATGCACAAGTTGCCAAAGGACAAGCCCTTGCAGGGATCACGGCCACAGCTGCACCAGCTTGGCAGACCCATGTCCCCCTCCCAAAGACAGCTCTCTGCTTTTCTTTCCCCCCTGCACAGGCTTGGAGCACCATGCTGCCTCTCCTCTGCCTGCAAGGGCGTTTGACCATCCTGGTCAGTGTCCTTGTCTGAAGCACTGCTCCAACACAGGGGCTGGGCAGCAGACAGGAAGCAGGATCCTGGGACAAGATCATCCATCTTCATCACAGCATGACTCTGTGCCTCCTTGCCCCATCTCTGGCACACAGACACCTCTACTCCCACCTTCAAAGGACTGGGTCAGAAAAATGTCATTAGGTCTGTTTGCATCACCAGTGGGGTTCTCTGAATGCAGAACACAATGCCAGAAACACCAGCTGGAAAAGAAGTCTCCTGCCCAACCTCACATCCAAAGTAGGACTATCAGCCGGCACCAGATCAGGTCAGCCATGGCTTTTTCTCGCTGAAGCTTGAAAACCTCCAAGGATAGTCACACCACCTCTGTCTCAGGGTTGCAGTACTCTCCTGAAGAAGAAGTTTCTCCTGATATCCAACCAGAACTGCCAATGGCACAACTTATGGCCATTGCTCCTCCCTATACTCTCTGACAATACTGAGAATTTTGCACCATATTTGTAGCTACTCTGCAGATAATCACTTCTTAAACTGCTCTTCATGAGATTAAACTAATCCCAAATTAAACTCCAGTCAAAATCCAAAATGTGAGGCTTTCAATATGAGGTGCTGTTTCATGGCTGTTTGCTGTGGGTACTGTGTAGGTAAGATTACAACTCGTACATTCCCTGAATAAGAAATAAAAGGAACTCTACCGCTTCAAAGCCTTGTACCATTTGTTGTGTAGTCTCAAAAGACTTCTTTTGAAAGCCTTTCCAGGAGTGGAAGGTGTGATATAGATATGTATCTATACATATCTGTATCATTCCCCTGATATGGAAATCTTCCGAAGTTCTCAGTCTGGGAAGCTGTCTGCTGCATGGTCTATACCTAGAATTATCACAGAAGAGAATGAATACTTGTTATGTTTAACATATCCAGAATTTATAACCTTCTAAATTTTACACTTGTCTCTTTTTTCCCCCAGATGTTCTGATCCCTGTCATAGGTTTGATGCACTATTCAATATATTCACTTTTACCATTTACACTGTCAATTCCTCCTACCAAAGGTGATAACCAAAGACTGATATTACCAAAACCCCTGCCTTCTGGTGGGCTTCTTAAATCTTCCACTGGCCTAAGAGAAAAATGTGTCCTACATATTATTGACACTTGTCTATCTGAAGACAGCAAAAGTCAGAGGAAGGCTGTAGGGAAAGCCAAGACACTAAGCTTTCCAGCTGTCCTTACTTTTACTGAAAATCATCAGTGTGTACTCAGAGCTCTGCACTGGGACATACATTATCTAGAAGACAAACCTTTGTGAACAAATCTCAGTAAGAGCAGCATGCACACGTGAAGTCCAATAGGGCTCGGCTCTGCTCACTAATACATGCCACGGGCCACCATTGCTCCCCATCTCCTCACACCATGCAGAGAATTCCCCACTAGCAACTGTGAGCTTGCTGGAGCAGTCTGTAATCTCACAGTGTTTGCACAACATCTGAAGATCTAATCCATGGGAGAGATCTTAGTACTTAGGTCTGCAAAGTGTTAATTTCTGCAAATTGTGGCATATTTCAGGTCCTGCTGCTGCTCTCATCTCACAGCATTCTCCCTTCTGAGTGGCCATTGCAGTATGTGCCAGAGAAGACACATACAGGGGTCAGATCCAGCACTGACACCATCAGTGGTCATCATTTGATTGCGATACTTGATGGGCATACAGGCACCAAGTGCTTCCTCACGCAAAACTGCCCCAATTATCAGGTTGCTTCTGGAGTAAATCAGGGTCCTGACCAGGGTAGGCTCAGAAGCTGGCTGTGAATTATGTGTGACAGCAATGGCCCATGGCCCCAGAAACATCTTCACCGTGGCAGAAGATAGTCCTTTACATGGGAGAGAGATGCAGTGTATGGCTGAGCAGCACCGTGCTGTGCCAGCAGGACTGGCCATTGCCTCCCCAGTCACTGGCTGCACACACAGCATCAGTCTGTCACTTCCACAGCTCCCTTTCTATTGATCCCACAGAACAGGCTGACCTCTGCTTTTCAAGCTAATGTTCAACAGCTTGCAAGAGCTCTTCTCTTTCTTCCTGACTTTCAGAAAATTTTGACATTGTCTTTGTCAAAGACAAAGATGAGAGCTTTGAGAGCAAGATGAGAAGTCTATTAAAATACAAAGTGTTTGAACTCTGCTAATACCATCATATATTGCCTACAGAATCTATGTATTAACTATAACAATGCTAGAGTCAAACCTCATTATTTGGCTCACTTCTGGTTGGTGCTGAGCTCATACAGAGGATGATGATACTTAAACACTTGGATGCATCAAGTATATTTAACAACATCCATATGAGGGCACGGACTTCTAAATTTTTTTTTTAATATATATATATCTCACATCTGTAACTGTGAAGGGTTAGACAAGGCTCAGACACAAAACTGGTGCTGTAATGTCAGAGTTATGTGCTTCACCTCATGGCATGTGAGGTTTTGAACTAACTTTTAACCATACTGGGCTATTAAACCCAAAAAAGGCAAGTCAGAAAACAGATCCATAAGCATTTCTGCAGTTGCGCTGCAAAGCAAAGCTTTCCAGTCACTTTACAAGAATTTTGGTCACTCTATCTCCTTAAGTTTAGCCACTGCAAGGAGTTATTTTGGTTTGTTGCTCTGACTCAAAACGATGCAACATCACATTTGTAGCACTGAGTGGTTAAGAAACCGTATTCAAATGCCTAGAAAATGTGTCATAAAAGATGACAAAAATGTATCCTGGAAACATGGTTTTCTCTAATGGTCTTTGTTGAATGATAGGGACAATTTGTAGGTTTTCTTTTCTCTGGGCAATGGTCAATGAACTAAAAGGGAACAAAGAGCTGGTGCCCCAGGAGAGCTGGAGATGTCCCATGACATTCCCCCATGCACATATCCTGCATCCTACAGGCAACACAGGACCCCCACCTTGCATGAGCCCACGGCTCAGCACAGCCCTATCTGGAATTTAGTCTCTGCAATCCTTGGTAAGTCACTTTTTCATCCATTCACCAGCCTCTGTGAGCTGTTACAAGGCTTAATTTCTTAAGAAGCACCAAGTCCCTGGATAGACTCAGAGGGAAGGAAAGCAATTGAGAAATGCCAGGCATTACCTTGAGGCTTCCTCCAGCTCCTGTGGTGGTCCTGGCCAGCTCGTGTCTCTCCCATTGGGCATTTCTCCCCACCTGGCCAAAGCTGAAGGAACCCGGGGCTTGGCTCCAGCTCCTCCCAAATTCAGGAGTTCCTAAGAGCCAGGAGACCCATCATTCAGTAGGGTGAGGGACCACCAGGCTGCTGCTGTGGGATTGCAAGATGTAGGAGACACTGACAGCTATGGGGAAGTCAGACAGTCCTCCCCATGCCCTGTCCCTCCACAGCAGCAAAGGCCCTATTTGGAGAGGAGGGGAAACATCAGGAAGATATGGCCACAGTCTCCTACCAACACATGCCTTTCCAGTGCCCTCTTCTGGAAAACATTTTTGGCCCAAGCAACTGCTTCATATAAGGTGGTTTGAGACTGGTGGTGACTTGCCAAGAGCTGCAGGAGCATCCCCCAGCTCTTCACACCCAGGATCTGCTCTGCCCCGAGACTGGTGGACCTGTGCAGCTGCTCATGCCCTTTAGAGAACAGCTTGGCCAGACCCTCAGGGCACTAGCCAGAAAAGAGGACGCAAAGGACATGCCTCCTTTTTTGTACCTGATATGCCTGAAATCTGTCCCTGACTGTCCTCTGGCATAGGGACCCAGGGGTCCCGAACTGGAGCACCTCCTGCAAACATTATGCTCCTCAAAGCCAGCCCTTGTCACCACCAGCTCTCAAGGATCCTCCAGAGACAAAAACAGAGAGGAATTAAACATTTTGGTAATCCCATCCTTTTGAGGAGCTGATACAACATTGCTATTAATCATCTGCAAACAGCTAACGAACGCATCAGTTCCTCAGCTAATTGTATCCTGTGGCTGTTTTTGTCACCTCTTTCCCTTGGAGTAGCCCAGCCTTTGCTCTCCAGCCTCAAGTACAGTTCCATATTGTCCCACAGCAGAGCAGCGCCTACCCCACTGGCCCCTGCCCTCCTGCCCCAGCCAAGGTCAGTCAACCTGGACACTGCTGGGGACAGAGCCACAGGCTCTGCTCCAGCCCCAGCCAGAGGGAAGGAGGTGAAGAGAGAACAACAGCTTTTACCAGGCATGTTTTGGAGTGCTGGAGCCAGGTGATGGTCATCATCCCTATCTGAACCATAGCCCTTGCTTTTGAGCCAGCGCAGTGGGCAGCTGGCTCCTGCGGTAGAGGCACAGCGCTTCCCTTCCCTCTCTCTCTGCTTTTCCAATGCCAAATTCCAACTCAGACTATTCTGTGATTTTGTGCTCCCCTTTTGTTCACAGTCAGCAGAAGAAAAATTAAATTAAATTACATCTGCTGCTCAGGGAGCCAAATCTAGAGGCTTGTGAGCCCAATTATTTGCCCTGTTAACTGGCAGGGGAGATGGTGTGAAATTCCTCAGGGATTGGGATGTTACCTCAGCAAAGACAATGCTTATGCAGTGACAAGGAGGGCAGGTAGTGTCCTGAGCACCACCTGTGTGGGTGCTACACACGGGGACTGTTTCCCCCACTGCCTATTTGCTGTTATTTAGAAAAACTTCTGTAATTAATGCCTGGTTGTGTGATGACATACACACACCCCAAATATATATATATTTAAAATATTTTAGGATATTTTGTTCCTTCTTTCATTAAATTATTTTAACCAAAACCAGCAGCTCTGTCCCCTGATATTTCTTTTGCCTGTGTCCCAATTCACCTTTTGTTTATTATCTGCTTGATCTTGGTGTTTTTTGGTGTTTTCCTTTATTCAAATCCTTCAAAGGATCCTTTTGCAGCCGCAGCCTGGCCCCGTCCACCGCCAACCCAGCTCCAGAAGCTGGGGGCTGTGGGGTGGACAAGGGCATCCCATTGATCTGCTTCTGCCTGAAACAGTGGGTTTTCCAGCTGAGCTTGGTGGGAGAGGTGGGAGGGTGGGACCTCTGAGGCCAGCGACCACAGCCTTTTGGTTTGGGTACCTCCACGAGAGCATCCCACACCCCACAGCAGCCAGCATTTCGCATCACTTTTCCTCACGCATTACTGAGGATTTTTTCCACCTTGCAATGCTCACTTGCCAGCTTTGCAGGAGGGCAGGGGCTGCCCAGATGTCTACCTTCAGACAGGCATTAAAATAGCCTTTGGTGACTTGGAGATCAGGAGCAGGAGCATCCTGAGCTATGCCCTGCAGCATGGGCTGCAGAAAGGTTCTTTGCCTCTCTTAAAAATGCTCCAGAGGCAGCAGGGTGTAAAAGTCCCCTTTTCAGCATGGCGAGGGCAGCTCCATCCTCCCACAAACATTGACAGGACTCAGTCCATAGGGGATTGTGTCTACCATGGGTTGAGGCTCAAACTTTCTAAAGAGAAGGGGAGAGGGGCAGAAAGTGTCTGTCCTGGCAAGAGCAGAAAGCACACTCGTCCCAGGGCTAAACAAAAAATGGGTTGAAAGGATCAATTGATACCTTCTTACACCTTCCTCCAACCCCATTTTTAAAGCAAGCCAGCAATACAAAATAACCTTACAGTGGAAACAGCTACGAGCGTCAGAGTAAGAGGAGACGGGAAAACGGCGGTCAGTGTTATGGAAAATGTTTTGGATAACACCCTCGGTGGTCAGGGATGGAGGCAGGGGCAGCACTGCTGCGGACAGCAGCCAGTGCCGACACGCCGAGCACAAGGGCTGCGAGAGCCGCGCGAACGGGTGGCTCCGAGTGCGACAATTGCTGCAGAGCGTCACCGCGCCGGCACTCCGGCTGTGACACACGCCGGGTCCCCTGGCTCGGCGCTGCCTTCCTCCAGCATCTGCCAAAGGCATGGCTTGCAGCCGCAGCCCTCCGGCCTTCTGCGGCCGCTTTTTCACGCTAAGGCTGCGGTACCGAGCCGGGGGTACCGACCCGGGGGTATCGAACCAGGGGGTACCGACCCGGGGGTACCGACCCGGAGGTACCGAACCGGCGGCGGGCGCGGCGCGGGCCGTGCACCTGCTGGCAGCTGGCAGGGCTGGGGTCGCGCACATCAGCCCGCAGGTGGATCCCGTCCCGGGAGGCCCCACGGGGGCAGGGGTCCCGGGGGGCACAGCCCGCGCAGAGACAGGCTGGGCACGCCGGCGCTCGGCAGGGGCAGGGCGGGGGCCGGGCC
>VZRL01001629.1:124849-217526 GCA_013397895.1 Origma solitaria | reverse complement strand
GGGCTGTTTCCGGGGTGGGGAGAGGCAGGTGCGTGGCAGGAACATGGCAGGAACAGGGCTCGGGGCGCCCGGACTCGCCCTTGTGCCGAGCGGCGCCGGGGCGCTGCCCCCCTGCACAGCCGGCAGGCACCGGCCTGGGCCGGGAGCGAATCAGAGAATCACGCAGTAGTTTGGGTTGGAAGAGACCTTAAAGACTATCTAGTTCCAGCTCTGCCTACGGCAGGGACACCTTCCACTGGACCGGGCTGCTCAGAGCCCCATCCTGGCCTTGAACACCCCGAGGGATGGGGAGGGAGCCCTTCTCCCGCGGAGCGCTGCTCCCCGGCGGGTGTCGGGGTGGGGCCCAGCCGCAGGGTGATGGGAGCTGTAAGAAAGCTGCACCCCGGGGCTGCCAGGCGGGAGCCGCAGTGTCAGGCTGGGCGTGCAGTGCTCCGCTGCCGGACCGTGTGGCTTTGCAGGGAGAAGCGCTGTCGGTGAGCGCAGGGCAGCCGGCCCCGTCCGTGCCCACCGCAGCCCGCAGCGCTCTGCAGACTCCGGAGTCAGGGGCGCCTCGGGCACCTTTTCTAGACGCAGCTTGGCTGTTTGAGTACAGAGCCTGCAGGCATGACTCAGCTTTGTCTAAATACAGCTGCTGAATAAGGGAATATTCTGGAGAACAAGTTCTAAATGAGCATAAATTGCCTTTCTTCTGGGGAGCTGCAGACGCTTTGCACGCAGTCCAAATAGAAACATACTTTGGGAGGCTGCAGTTTGTACCTACATGATCGTGTTCTGTCTATATTCTGTGTAATTACAGTGTAGGTAAAATTATGCAATGAGGTGGAGGTGGAAAGCTTGCAAGAACTTATTAACAAAATCTGTTGTGGCCAGTAAAAGTAATTTCCCTTTTACATGTTAATAGGAAAAATGCTTTTCATGCAATGCTCTGCAGAGGGGAGGTTAAACTGAATTCTTTTGGTATTTGCTTCTCTTAACGGCAGCTGAAGTCTCTGAACTGCTTTCAGCAAAGCTGCAAGTCTATGATGAGATGCAACTTCTTAGTATCAAGCACCTTCTTGAGAAGTGTTTAATTTGCTGTTTCTTATGGTCCTTTCAAAGAGGCTTTTAAGAGAAGATTTTAATCCAGCTTATGGGAGAATTATCACTGCACGTGAATGAGAGCAGGGGGAGAATGAGGTTCAGTGGATTGTTGGGTTTATTAGAATCCAAGATTAATCTAGTTTGAATCTCAAGTTTGATTTGTCTCTCATAAGTGAGAAATGATCAGAAGATGCAAGTAGTTCTTGTTGCCATATGTTTCTGAAGGTTGAAATGAAGTATAATTGCTGATGTTTCAAAGTTATTCACTAAATAAAATTCAGTGAATTTTGTTATACACATGTAGAATGAATGATTCTGTTGGTCTTAGAACCTTGTTAATCTGTAACAGCTATAAAGCATCCTTTTTCAGTTGGTTTATAGCCAGATTTTTGCAAATAGAAGAAACAGTAAAATAACTTAAAATTAGTGAATAATTCAGAGTTTGTATAATTTTCAGTCCTAGTCTGCATGACTAGTTTGAGTGTAAAAAATGCTGAGAGAAGTAAGTGGGCTGGACCCTGTTACATGAAACCATATCTTCCCTAAGAGTCACTTGCCATGCTGAGGTCTTTAAAAGGTAGCACACACTCTGCTTAACAGCTTGATGGAGAATGCTGTCATTCTCTATTTGGGCCACCTGTTAAAAGGGTGGCCCATGGACTTCTGCTTGGATGGAGAGGAGTGTGCTTTTGCTCTTTTGTTCTTGTTCTCAAGGGACTTTCTATTTGGCAGGTAGATTTCTGTTAGCAATGAAGATTTGTAATGGACTGCTGTAAAATCCTGTTCTAAAGTGCTAATTGGGATCATTGTTAAGACTTTGTCTGCAGGTCAGAGTTACAAACCAGTCTCTAAGTGTGTATCTGCCACTCATGACAGCTGAGGTTTTCATGTAGCTTGGAGGTCTTGAGTAGAACAGGGAAGTTCTAACTACCAACAGAGCACCTTCAAGGAAAGCGCTGTTCTCAAGTCGGCTTTATGCATAGTCTGAACTGTAGTGAGAATCCAGATATTTACCTGGCTTGGACCTAGTGAGAGTTGTTACTACCCAGAAGTCAGTAACATTCTTAGATTCTGTTGGTAATAACAGGTGAAGTTTCTTCTGAAACTGGTGGGCTAAAATAACACTTAAGTGTTGTTATTTAAAAAAATAAAAGTGGTAAATAGACACTAGCCATAATATTAATAGCTCTGATGTACAGGTGAAGGAAAAGACAGCAGAAACCTTCAGGGAACCTGATTAATATCTGACAGTATTTATTTGATTGGTTTTTTTCCTTTGAGTAGACTCAGAACATGATACAGTTGCTGAACAGAGAACTTGCCTTCCAGCTAGCAAGATTATTTTGGCCTGCCTTCTTGGTTCTGATTACATCTGTTCTGTCATTATGCAAGTGTCTAATCTTTGCAGCTATTAGTTATCACTGTAGGAGTTGTATAATTGTAAATGGTATGAGCACAATGTAGTGGACCTCTAATGACTATATGAATTCAAGTGAAGCATTGAATGTAAACTATATGAATTCAAATGAAGTAATTAATTTTTTTTTTCAGCAGTTCATACCTAAGTCCTTTCACGTAAACCTGAAATCTTGGAAGTCATGAGTAACTTCAGCAAAGAAGAATTTGAGTTGACCTTCCTTGATGAAGGCTTTACTGCCAAGGATATCCTTGACCAAAAAATAAATGAAGTGTCATCTTCTGTAAGTATGATGGGAAAACCACTACATTTCATGATACTACAAACTTGTAAACTAACAGAACAAGTTGTCCCTGCAAATGATTTGCAAGATAGCCCCCCTCAAACACTGATCTCTAGGCTTATGCTGTTATCTGTTGTTTGTAATGTTAAGATGTGTGTTTGCTCTAGGATGATAAAGATGCCTTCTATGTTGCTGACCTTGGGGACATTGTGAAGAAGCACGTGCGGTGGCATAAGGCCCTTCCTCGGGTGACCCCCTTCTATGCCGTAAAATGTAACGACAGCAAAGCTGTGGTGAAGACACTCGCTGTTCTTGGGGCAGGATTTGATTGCGCCAGTAAGGTGAGATCTCGACTTGTCTTCTCATCTGTGACGTCAGTATCTGTTCAGCCTTACAAGACTTGTTTGTATAAAATGAAGCATAACCAAGTGGTGTTGCTTTCATTGTTCTGATTGCATTAATCATCCATCTAGAAACGTCTTTTACAAGTGTGATCTGTTCTTTCTTCAGACGGAAATACAGCTGGTACAAAGCATTGGTGTACCTCCTGAGCGAATAATATATGCAAATCCCTGCAAACAAGTATCTCAAATCAAACATGCAGCCAGCAGTGGTGTACAGATGATGACATTTGATAGTGAGGTAGAACTAATGAAAGTTGCAAGGGCCCATCCAAAAGCCAAGTAAGTAATGCTAATTGTTTTATCATTCTTCCTTGGGTTCCCAAGATACAGAAATATCTGCTTTATCTGAAATTTGTTCTTCATTAGTTTAAGATAGCTGTCAAAAATGTGAGATAATAAACATACTTTTAAACAGTGAAATCTAATCTTGTAGAGCTTACTGGCAGTTTAGGAAGAGGTACACAGAGCAGCTTGTATCTTTAAGCTCAGTCTTATTCTGAGGTCATACCTGCCTGATGATGATGATGATGATGTCTGTTATACTGAAACTTAACTCCTCATTTTTTGCTATTTCTAGGTTAGTCTTGCGCATTACCACTGATGACTCCAAAGCAGTCTGTCGTCTGAGTGTTAAATTTGGAGCTACACTTAAGACTAGCAGGCTTCTTCTGGAGCGTGCAAAAGAACTGGACCTTGCCATTGTTGGAGTTAGGTGAGCGGACAATATCAAAATACAGTCATATTAAATAAATTTCTTTAAATGGTCTACCTGACAATAGAGATACCTTCGCGTGTGGCGACATGATTATATACAAAACTTTTTGACTTATTTGCCAAATAGTAACTGATAGTTTGTATCTCTTTGTAGTTTCCATGTTGGAAGTGGATGTACAGACCCAGAGACCTTTGTTCAAGCCATTTCTGATGCCCGCTGTGTGTTTGATATGGGAGTAAGTCTAGTTCTACTTTCTCTGTAACTACTGCTCGATTGTTGTGGCAAAACTGAATTAACTGTACAACTTCTATGGGGTTAAAAGCTAGCTAAGTCACTGACTTCATATTGTTGGAATCTTTGAGGTCCTGGTAGCTTACTTTGACTAGTCTGGCAAAACTCTTCTACAGATGCACTAAAATTGGCAGCTCAAACTCAAATTACTATTACTTGAACATGATGAGTTAGCTCTGTTCCAAGTGTTAATGAAATGACTTCACATTACTTTTTAAGCTAAAATGATAAATTATAAACAGATTTCTTGACAGTGTTGCTGTTAATCTCGTTTTAGGCTGAACTTGGCTTCAGTATGTATCTGCTTGATATTGGTGGTGGCTTCCCTGGTTCTGAAGATGTCAAGCTTAAATTTGAAGAGGTATAGCTTTACTAAGAACTTCTCAGGTTGTGGAGTCTGAGTGTTGATCTGGATTAAATAAAATCTTGCTTTTTCTGTTTGTATGCGGACATATTTGCAAAAATGCGTCTGTTTGGTCAGAAATTTAATTGGGAGGAAAAGAGGAATTAATCTGAAAACTAAAAATTAGATTAACTCATTAGATACATAGCTAGATGACTGCATAAACATGCAGAAGTCTCAAGTAAAGCAGGTTTTAATTACAGGCTTGATTCTTTTTTGATTTAGATTTAATTAGGCTTGATTCTTACTGCCATAAGGCTTATTCCAGTTGGTGCTGTGCTTCAGACTAAATAGATTGGCACTGCTCCCAAATAGGGTGAAAAGGTTGTCCTGAACCCATAGTGTCCTTATGGGTGGCAGCAAATTAGGTCAGTGTCCAATTTGATTTAGAACTAGCTTTTGGATAATTTTTTAATTGTTCAGTGTTTTCCAGTCTGCTTTCACTCAGAAATAGCTCTGTTTTAGAATAGACAAGGGGGCTGGATATTAGTAGGACTTCCACTTAAAACAGTGTTGTGGGAGCTCCTCACCTTCTAACCCAAGGTGGTGTTAAATGTTGTTACATACTAACACAAGGAGACAGTAAGTTACATAAAAGGTTTTCTCGTAATAGTGTTAGCTAACATTGTAGCTCTTCTGGTGCCTCCTAATGAAGTCTGGCTTCTCATAGTGCAGTGTGGGCATAGTGAGGCATCCAGAGCAATAGGTATCATTGGGCTCCATGGTACGATACAGTCATGCTGCGGCTGGAGGCAGCTTGATGGTAACTTCAGAACTCGGAAATAACTGTTTGTGAAGGCAACTGAATTTCAAGCATGATAGTCAAGCCCTCTCTGTTCTTTCATCCCATGGGATGACCTGTTTAGGATTCAGTAAGCTGAGCAATAGTGCATGAGTAGCAGCACTGCAGGTGGACTACAAATCAAATTTGGAGTGTGGGGACTTGCAGGGCATTAATGATAGTTTAATGAGCCTGGGAGGGATGATTTCCTTTAGGCTCAACTATGACCTGTTTTGTCACTTAAACTTTAAGCCCTAAGTGATGTCTGCTTTTGTTACTTTGTGTAAATTAGTTGCAAACAAGACTTTGAATGAGGAAAAAAAAGCAAAAGCAGTCAATTGAAATTACAGTAGATGCTAATAGATGTTACATTTCACCAGTATATAATTTTGAACTTGAGGGTCTTGCTTCTTCTCAGACTTCTAAAATAGCACCTGAGTAGCTGCTGAAATTATAATACTGGCATCTGATTTTTCCCTAGATCACAAGTGTAATCAACCCAGCGCTGGATAAATACTTCCCTTCAGATTCTGGAATAAAAATTATTGCAGAGCCGGGAAGATACTATGTTGCATCAGCATTCACACTGGCAGTCAACATCATTGCAAAGAAAATTGTATTAAAGGAGCAAACAGGTTCAGATGGTATGTACATATGGACCTAGTCTTAGTTTTAACCAACTGTGTGTTTCTTTCCAAGCATTTTCTCACTGGTGTCTCAAACTTCTTCCAGACGAAGATGATGCAAACGACAAAACTCTTATGTACTATGTGAATGATGGAGTCTATGGATCATTCAACTGCATCTTGTATGATCATGCACATGTTAAACCAGTCCTGCAAAAGGTATGCCCATTCAGAAGTACCTTATACTAGTCATATATCATGGATGTAGGAGATGCAGGACTGTCACAGCAGTCATGTCTCAGTTCACGGCTCCCTTCATGTTGCCAGAGTTTGGCATTTAACTTCCAAAGCATGCAGTGGAATTAACTCAAAGCCAGAGGTGAAAAAGAACCTGCAAGCAGCTCTTCTTCCTCTTCAGAGGTGGAATGTTACACTAACTATGATATTACTTCTGGAAGCTCTGTTTTGATTGTCAAATAATTGTACTCCACTCTCTTCTTTAGCGGCCTAAGCCAGATGACAGCTGCTACTCCTGCAGCATTTGGGGACCAACCTGTGATGGCTTAGATCGGATTGTTGAGCGTTTTAATATGCCAGAGCTGCAAGTTGGTGACTGGATCCTGTTTGAAAACATGGGTGCCTATACTGTTGCGGCTGCTTCTACTTTCAATGGATTCCAGAGGCCAACAATACACTATGTGATGTCGAGACCAGCATGGTTAGTAACTAAATATCTTGATCCATCAGTATTTTTGAGATCACTGTAATGGATAGCTCCTATCAGTTGGCTACCCCTTAACAAGCAGGGCCATAGTTTTGGTGCCACAGCTCTTGTAAAATGTCCTGGTGTGGAAGAAGGCAGTGCTTCTGAAGGTTTTTGCTGTGTGCTTAGAACAATGCTGATGCTACTAATTACTGTTCTCTGTTGTACACACTTACAGGAGAGGTGCTTTTAAAGGGCAAATGTTAGCAGTCTTCATTAATCTGGGCTTCTAGCTAGTGTTTTCACTTTTGTACAACATACAGAATCATTATAAATTCTTTACATTTAGCTTCTGTGACTAGTAATCAGAGATCAGTCAATCACATTTCTAATAATATGTTGTCTTCTAAATTAGTAGCTTACTATATCCTGACTGCAGGATGCAGGGACATTCAACGGTTTTGCTTCACAGTATGCTCTGTATGTTTGTTTGAGAGCTATTCCTTGGTTTAGGTTGTGCTCTGGCTCAGTGCTCAGTGCAGAGTGCTAGATCTCCATGGGAAGTTATTAAACAGGTAAGCAAAGAAAGCAGGACTACCTTTTAAGTGCAAGGGTACTGTGAAATTGCAACTTAAACAGCAGTTTAAAGTAACCTGGGTGCTCTTCAGTGCATCACGGGTTAATGGATTGTGCCTTCTATAAAAGTGGTGTTTCTTGTAAGGGGAAGCCCTTTTCTCTGTACTGGTGTCTGCCTACTGAACTGGCAGAGGGCTTTGGGGTTGAAGTGTTACCTAAAGCATGATTAGCTCTGCTATCAGGTTGTTTTCAAATTTATTGAAAATCTTCTAGTTCAGGGGAATTTCTGCCATAAAAGTAAGAGGAACCTTCCTCCATTTTTTCACTAACCCTGCCAGTATAAGCACGGCTTGTATTGTTTCTTCCCCTTAGTGAAACCTCCTGTCGATTGAAGCATTTCTCAAACCGCATGAAGTTTTTAGACTTCCCTTAAGACTCCAGAACTGTGTCTAATTGAACTAAAAATGCCTCTGCAGGAGGACAATTAGCTTTTTCACTGTTGCACTGGGTTTCCGTTAAAATTTAATACTTGGTCTGAGGCATGCTGAGCTTAATTATGCAGACATAACTGTCATCCAAGGCCGCAGCACAGCCTTCTTTCAGCCCTGTGTGTGTTCTCTGTTTTGGCAAGAGAATTCTGTGATATAAGCTGGCCCTTAACTGAGAGGTGTGCATCAATGAGATTATGGTGCAGATCTTTCTAGGACAGGCAAAAGTCTTTTGGAATGTCAGCTACTGTTATAAAGGTGTACAACTAAATTTGTGGCTAGAAACTGTGAAAGGTAAAGGACAAGATGATTACATGTGTCGAAGTAAAAGCTGGTAATACATGAGGAGCCATGTAGTGGCCCAACTGTTTGCCTTGCATACCTAACATAGCTAGAGCTATAACACCGAGCTGAGTGTTGGTGTTGACACACCAGAGAGATGGGGTGCCATCCAGAGGGACCTGGACAGGCTTGAGAAGTGGGACCATGGGAATCTCATGAGGTTTAACATGACCAAGTGCAAGGTGCTGCACCTGAGTAAGGGCAAGCCCTGGTATCAATGCAGGCTGGGGGATGGACAGATCCAGAGCAGCTTGGGGGTGCTGGGGGTTGTAGGGCTGGACATGACTCAGCCATGTACATGCTAGAGAGAAAGAAAGAAAGCCTTGCAGCCCAGAAAGCCAAACGTGTCCTGGGCTGCATCCAAATCCCTGTGGACAGCAGGGGAGGGAGGGGATTCTGCCCCTCTGCTCTGCTCTGGTGAGACCCCACCTGCAGTGCTGCCTCAGCTCTGGGGTCCCAGCACAGGAAGGCTGCTGAGTTGATCAGAGGGATGGAGCACCTCTTCTGTGAGGAAAGGCTGAGAGAACTGGGATTGTTCAGCCCGGAGAAGAGAAAGCTTTGGGGTGACCTAACTGTGGCTTTCCAGTACCTGAGGGAAACTTATAGGAAAGATGGGACAAGACTACTTACAAAAGCATGTAGTGACAGGATGAGGAGTAATGGCTTCAAACTGAAAGAGATGCCCCATCCCTAGAAGTGTTCAAGGCCTGCTTGGATGTGTCTCTGAGCAACCTGGTTGTCTTGGATTAGAGACAAATATCCTAGGTGGAAAGCACTCCGAGCAGGTGCCTCCCCCACAGCAGAGGTTTCTGGCACCCCTCCCCCTGTTGAATGTATCCCTGCCCATGTCAGGAGGGAGTTAGAAGTAAAACTTAATGGTCCCTTTCCAACCCAAGCCATTCTATGAATCTATGAATTAAGTAAAAAACTCAGTCAACTGAAGTTCTTCTGAGGTTGTGTTGTAGTACAAGTCCTGTCTGAGTATAGAAGGAGTTGTGTGGTTGTCACTGGTCAATTCCTTTATATTCCTAGTCTGTCATCCATACTTTTTCTTGATTCAAGTTACCCAGGAATGTGAGGGTAAGTGATAGTCAAATTGCCAGGGATTTTCACATCTGAAGTTCTGAACTATTGAGCACTAAGTCAGTAAATCTGTATAGCATGAGGTATACAGATGTAGCTACAGGTAAGTAGGTAGATAGATCTTTACAGATCTAAATCCTACACAGAAATGGTAAAACCAACTTGGTATTGGCACTTACTCTGAAGCCTAGCCAACCACAAGTGACCTGCATGGATTCTGCTTTTATTATTTTTATTTTTTTCCCCTATGATAATAATGTGTGGATTGCAGGTGGTACATAAAGAGTTCATTTCATACTCAATGACAATTAAAAAAATGTACCTTGCTTACAATATTAGGTAGATTGCAATGAAACAGTTTTTTACTTACTTTTTTTTCTTTTCTTTCTAGGCAACTAATGCAGCAGATCAAGGAGCGAGGGTTCCTAGCTGAAGTGGAGGAGCAGGATGTTGCTAGTCTGCCACTCTCTTGTGCCTGGGAAAGCGGAATTGAATATCCAGCAACTTGTGCTTCAGCTAGTATTAATGTATAGGTAATATTTAGTAACTAAGTGCAGGGTTAGTCATTGAATTTAGGGCATTTGGGGGACCGTTAACTTAATTCTTGGTAGAATTTTTAAGTATTTTTTTTAAAGTTTAGGTTTGGCATAAATGCAAGAAAAATGACTAGGAGATGGGTCACAATTATCTGTGTTCCTATGGAAACTATTTGAATATTGTTTTATATGGATTTTTATTCACTTTTCATGTATGCTACTAAAGACTGACCCTCAACTGTCAAACAAGTATTTGTAGCTTGTGGATGGCAGAACGGGCTAAGCTTAGTGCTTTGTGACCTACCTGTTTTAAAATAAAGTATATTGAAATAATTGGTCCTGTGTTTGGTTAATCTGTAGAAAATTAATGTGTCATGGATGGCTCTTAGAGCATATATGAGGGCAGACCAGATGCTGCAAGCGCAGAACTTACTATTAAATGCTGTTTCCCCTACTCTTGCCTCCCAACTGAAGTGAAGAAAACCCTCAATGGATCGGGAAACTGAACTGTCTTTTTTCATATGTGATTAGAAAAAGGTTGACTGTCAACAAAGTGAATACTGTGTAAATTCTTGTGAATTCACATTGTTTTTCACTACTGAACATGAGGTTAACAAGTTGTATACTGCAAGTTCCGTGCAGTGCTGGTTTTCTGCAAGTTAGACTATAAGTGCTGTGTCCAGGACTGACAGCTGTTTATCAACACATCTAGTCATTAATGAGACAATACAGCACAGGCTCCATGACTGCCAGTGCCACACCGCTTGTTATGTGTGTGAGAACTAAAACATGTTAGGGGAAGCCCCAGGAAGCTGAAACTATGTGGCTGACAGGCTCTCTGACCTGTGTTGCCCAGGGCTTTAGTATAAAAGAGGTAAGAAATGGGTCTTGATATCATTTGTATGTGCAATACAATTAGAAGCTCTTATTTAATGTTATGAGAACACATGCTACCCTTCTGACTTTGGATTAAATGTGATAGATGACACTTAAATAGTAAATACTAGGAGCTAATACAGGGGGTGTTGGCGATAAAATAGTCTGCTTATTGAAGCAGGGCCTTCTGACTTATGTTTAACCTGATGCTAGTTTGCTGCCACTTGTTGCACTGAAATTGGAAAATGTTTCTGACAAACTAATTGGTCCTAGACCTGGATTTGATCTGTTTGCCAGAAGGGCCTGGGCTGCAAGCATGCCATGGCAAATGCCTGATGTGTAGAAAGAAAAATCTTAATGTATCAAGTAAATACATGAAGCTTAAGTTAAATTTTAAAGGGTTGTCCAAAGGTTGGCATTGCTGATAGAAGCAGTGGCTCTAGCGAGATGAGAAATAAAGCTGTTTTCTTACAAGCAGCTCTGAAAGGCAATGTTTAACCTCTATTCTGTGCTTTCAGCAGAAATGCTCCATTAGCTGGACTAGTAGGGTAAACAAGAGTGATTGTACCTCATCCCTGAGTCTCTTGAATCAGCCTAAGTGACTTTTTTATTTGCTTTATCCCCTGCTCCAAACTTGTGACTGAAATAGCACTTGTCTTTATTGTTACGCATACGGCAAACTTCAGTACATACACATAGTGGAGCCATAGTCTCGTAGAAACAACCTACATCCAAACCAGTGTTTCCTTTGGCTTCTCCAAATACATCTGGAAACATAATGATTCTTAAATGCAAGCAGAAGTAGTGAATGGTAACCAAGTGTTACAATTCCACACCTAAATCTTGCTCTGTGAGAGCTAAGTGTGTTTGAACAGGTATGCAGAAAAAATACTCTCTGAGAGCTGCAAGTTTCTAAATGAGTTGTAGCTACCTGCACTAGTACCTAGTGTCATGCTGGACAAGTGTCAGTCTGGCTTCCTCTACTCACAGCCGGACGAGACCATCTCCAGCAGGTAGTTTGAAGGCAATCACTTATGAAAACTAGTTAGTGAGCTTCACTGAGAGAAAGATGGCAGGCTGCCAATTAATTTCTTCACCTGCATTTTACTTGATTGGTTGCTTTATCTATTTCAGTGGGATTTGTCTCAAAAATCCAAAATTTACATCTCTACTGGAGGCCCGGACTGTGGAAACATGCTAACCAGCATTTTGATCAACACAATGCTCCCCAAAAGAGATGTAGCTGACTGTAGTTCTTTACTTTTCTCTCCTATGGCAGGTATGTCATAGTCTTGGCTGATACTCTGTAAGCCACGTCTAACAAGTGTGTTAGGTGTTTAAAAACTGCTAATCTGAAGGGTCTTCTGGGTAAAAAAACTCAATGGATTTTGCCAAGGGACTTTCTGGGAGTAATAAATATTTACAGTAGTGCTGGTGTGTCTTTAAACAAGACTTAACTTTCTCAGGTTCGGTTATGGTGAACAGATGTTCTGAGCTTTGGGATGCTTCATCTCAGAGCTGCCCAGCTCCTGGCTTCCACAGAATCTCAGTTATCCAATTCCATTTTGTTAATTGACTTTATAATACCCCAAGTGACAGGATTTGTTTGTAGAGTGACTGTGGGGATTCCCTACAATCCAGGCTAGGAAAATATGTTTACTGCTGGAAGCTGGATCGAGGACCATGTAGGATGGCAAAGATGTAACAATGTAAGGCGTGAGCTCCTGGTTTAGTTTGACCTCCCCTTGATGGCCTTTTGGGACATTAAAGCCTTTGCTCTGTTTTGCTGTATTTATTGATCAAATCCAGTTGTCCTAACTGCACATCTTAATTATTCCTCCCTGGGGCAAGCTTGTCTGATACCGGAAAAAGGGAGGAGCTGCATGCCAGAAAAATTGAGATCAGCTGCATCTGTCTGATGTAATTAGCTCAACAAACAGCAAAGTTGGAACCAAGAATAGCCTATGCCTTTCATCTTGCTCCTTGCTAGCCTTGCTCTGTATGGTGCTCTGTGTGTCACTGTAGGCTTTGCTGGCACTTTAGCAGGGGCTGTGGCATCCCTGCTCCAAATGTCCCTGGTGCCCACTTCACTCGCTGGCATCAGTGATGGTGATGTTGATTCTCTTGGGATCACACTTGTAAAAAGAAAGTAATATCTGAGGCAAATACCAAGGCATCTGTCTGAGATGGCTTCTCATCACCCCATTTCTCTTTTCTGAGCAGTGAAGCTACTTGAGATCTAAAGCAGTTGTAGCTGAGACCTTGTGTTGAGCCCCCATGTGGCCCTACATGGCCTGTCCTGAAGTTCAGCTGACATTATTTGGTGCAAAGGTAGTTTCATATACCAAAAAAGCTGAGAAACACTGGTCTTCTGAAATTACACCAGATGGAAAATCAAAGGTGGGAATGTTTTAAGGAGAGATTGGAGAATAATGAAGCAGAGTGTGAGGAAGTAAGGGGGGAAGTTGCTGATGGCAGCATACCAGGGGGACAGATATCCCTTGTCTTACTGCATGACCGTTTAACTTATGTTTTAATTTTTAAGCTGCTGACTTCTAGACTACCATATAGGCCTTGCAGACAAAGTGTCAGTGCACGATTCCCCATGGAAGGGTCAATTCTGCCACCTCACTTTCACCAGCAGAGAAAACCAGAGCTGGGAGCAGTGTGGAGCAGGACCCCATGACTCTAGCTGCAGGAGCAGGAACAAACCTGGAGCTAGAGGGAGCTCTTCTGCCACAGACCTCATCCTCAGAAACTACTATCCTTTAAATAAGTGTTTTATAGCTAAACACAGCATCAATTCACAGTAAGATTGGAGAGCTTGCTTTCCAGACCCTCTTCCAACCAAAAAAAATCATTATCCACAAGTATTGCAAGAAGAGCTCAGATGAATACTATTTAATTGGCAAGAAGTAAAAGATCATCAAAAATTGCAATAATTATTAGTTTTCATTTTCTCTTGAAAGAAGCACTGATCAGTACCGAAAGAAGTGAGAGTAACTTGCTTTGGAGAAGTGTCCCTGGTTTTGATATGCATCACCTGATTTTCTTTACAGTTTGAAGGCAGTTGGTATTTGCCATGGCCATGGTCTGGTTTCAGTACCCATGTCACAAATGCCTCCAAATCAAATTTGTCTTTAACTCATTAAAACACTGTATTTGAGCACCTGAAAATGCATTGAGAGTTGGGAGCATATATGATGGGCCTGGGACTCAGGTTTTGTCAAACTTTGCCCTTGCTCCTTGGTTTTGTAGTTCTCAGTACAGGAGGTGTTTAGAGCAACTAAACCACAGCAGTGCCACTTTTGGAAAGCTGACAATGAACACCCAGAGGGGCACAGCCACCACGATGATGTTGCCCTTTTCATGGTGAGTGTGAGGGTGAAGGTGAGCATTTTGGGTATGAACAACACTGGCCCCTTGAGTCCCCTCCACTTTGGCATTGAGAAGCCACAAACATTACAGGGAAATCAATGGCAAATGAAGGGAGCTCCCTCAAGGGAGCACACTCAGTCTTGTGTGTCCATGTAGTCTCACAAGTATTGCTACAGTCCAATAAATATTGGAGCCTTGTTTGCATGTGTTTCTTGATACTTACACTGCAGCAACAATTTTCCTCCATCTGTTGGTCTTTGCCTGAAGACAAAAGCATTAGCATGCTGAATCCAACCCTTCTTCTTTTTCTCACTCATTTTAGGAACCTGGTCCCAGTCTTACCCACAGTATTCCCACAAAACAGAAGCACCTTCCAGTCATAGTTTCTTCAGTTCATGCTCTCGGAGTGCTTTGCAAAGCACTAATTGTTTTACCCTGCTTTGGTACAGAGCCAACTGCCATGTTCCCGTCCAGAAAGCAGCCAGAAAACAGCAAGGCTGTGCAGCAATTCAGGGAGGGAGAGAAAGGCAGAGACACTTTCAGACTAGACATGTACAAAGCAGTGCTCCCAGCTACCAACACCTTATCACTGCTAGGAATGTGGTGGGTCAGAGTACCTTGAGAACTCAGCAAGCACTGCATAGGAGAAAGGGCAACTGTGGCAGCTCAGTACAAAGAATTCCCAAAGTATTTCATAGGTATTATTTAATCTACTCTTAGACAACTGTTCCCTACTGTGTGAGAACAGGATTTGGACATTCAGTCGACTTAAGCATCACCCTTTTATATTTGTAAACTAAGCTCACTAGCTAGAAAGAACAAGATATTGACAATCTTGCAAAGCACAGGGTTGCAATGCTTGAACAGGATTACATGGATGCAGTTTTCAGTAAGAACAGAGATGCTGCTGCCCTTACTGTGAGGATAAGAAGAAAATCATCTATTGCATTTTTAGATTTAAAGAATTCTGCTTAAGAACTCTGTTTACTTGCTGTTAGGTATAGTTCATCAATAGCAACAGCATTTCACTGTAACAGCTCAATAAATATTTCTCAGCAATGATTGTCCCACTTTTCTGCAGTCAAAACATGCATTAAACAATAAAAGCATCTGACAGAAGTGAAAAGGAAAAGAAAATCCAACTTGCCAGAGACTGCTGGTTTGGGGGAGAGATTCTTCCTGCACCCCACCCGGATGGCTCCCAAACTCCACGGGGGTCAGGTGCTATGGGACTCACCTACTTCTGCCATCTGGGTTTCATTCTCCAGTGAGGTATCTAAGCAGCCTGGTCTAGTGGAACATGTTCCTTCCAGGGGCAGGGTGTTGGAATTAGTTGGTCTTTGGGGGTCCCTTCCAACCCAAGCCATTCTGTGATTCTATGATTGATTCTTTCCTCTGACTGAGGCCAAGGGAGATCCTCCCAGAGATAAGGATGTGGTGCCTAATTAGCCAAGCAAGAGCCCACAAGATGGAGCTCAGCTCAAAAAAAATGCGTCCAAGAAACTGTGTTGGTCAAAGGAAGGAGGAGGAAAGGAGTGAAATGGAAAGCTTTCAAATGAATCCCACACTCCTGTTGTTAGACCACAGCATGAGTGAGATGTTATTAGAGCAAACAAATGCAAATAAGAAAGTACAAGGAAAAAGTGTGTACAAAGTAATAATTAAACTATTGCACAGCTCAATAAAACCCCAACCAAACAAAGCTTTCAGCCCATCCATTCAGAGATGGAAAAGAGAGGATTTGAGGCTTTTAATACACAGAAAACTTCAAAAAGAGCAGGGTTTTTAAATATTGTTTATTAAGGCTGTTACCTCAAATGTCCCATCAGCTTTCAGTTTCCTGCTTGGAACCCAGTCTGAGGCTTGGCTGTTTCAGTGCTATTTCTGTGATGTTTCTTTATTCCCTCTTGCTCCTGGGGTTAATTTAGGTTTGCTGTTGTCAGGGTTTTGGGTTTTGTTTTAGGTTGTTTTTTTTTTTTTTGAGTAAGTGCATGGAACTGATTTATGCCATCCTTTGCAGAGCAGCTTTGCAGGATTGCTGATATCAAGTGCCAGTGGACACAAGCCGAAACCAGGGAGTCTGCCTGGATGCGAGGAGAAACTTGCCCCATGGGGGCAGCCAGGACTGGTGGGGCTGACTAGGCTCCATCTCCAGAGGCTTTTGACACCGGACAGGTCAAGTTCTTGAGCAGCCATGAGCTGATCTTGCAACTTACCCTGCTTGTGGCAGGAGCTTGAGCTAGAGACCTCCTGAAGTCCTTTCCAGTCCTAGTGTCCTTGTCCTCACCCTGCTGCCTAGTGAGTCTGGCAGTGCAATAGGACTGAGCCTCCCTAATTCACAACGGGGTTTGCCAGCACTACCTGCTCCTTGTCTGCCTTCCCATCCGTGGGGCTCTGCTTGGGGAGTAGGGCTTGTGCTCCAGTGCCAAGATGGATCTAAACTGGGCAGCAGCCTCTGAGGAGCTGCTGGAGAGAGAGAAGCCACTCCAGCTCAAAAATTGAAAAAGTAGTGGGGAAAAACTGGTAATGGATGCTAAACCAAAGCCACAGTGTGGTTGTTTGGACAAAGGGAAGAGACTCATCCTGCTTCATGGGATGAAGAAGATTCCTCACCTAGGAGCCCTGGCCCTTGTAAAGGTGGCCTCTCACCTTCCTAAAGCAGTTTTCCTGTGTCCCCAGCTGAACGTGCTGATCGCTGTTTGCTTCTCCTCCTGGGAGAGCTACAGACATTGTAGAAAATGGCTTCAAAAGCAGAGACCCATTTCCAGTCTCAGGTTTAGGACAGTGGTGGTGTCCTTAGGACAGGTGGTGGGAGGGCTGCTGGATCCAATAACCAGGCCAGCACCAGGGCACGAGGGGTGTCCTCCCCCAGGAGAGGTGAATCTCAGGAGGAAGGATGGATGAGGAGGAGGAAGGATGGATGAGGAGGAGGAAGGATGGATGAGGAGGAGGAAGGATGGACCAGGAGGAGGAAGGATGGATAGGAGGAGGAAGGATGGATCAGGAGGAGGAAGGATGTGGTGCAGCAAGTGTGGCCCCACAGAGCCTGTGGGGAGCAGGGGAGAGTGACTGCCACGTCTGTGACCACTGAGCTGCTGCCCATCCTGGCCCCGCAGCAGCTGTGGCAGCAGGCTTGGAAAGGGTGGGCTAAACGAAGAGACCTTAAAAGATGCCTTCTTGGTGGCTCAGAAGAGGGAAGCTGCAGAAAAGCAGCAATTTTAACAGAACACAACCGGAGAAGGTGGCGTGGGTGAGGGAGGAGTGGCGGCAGGCATGGCTAGATGGCAGCAGCAGCCCACACTAGAGCCTCGCTTCTCCTGCTGCATCCATCCATCCCCAGACTGGGAGTCTGTCTGCTGCCCCTGCTCCTCGGCAGCCCAAGGCCTTCAGCTCTGGCACCTCCCCGAGGCTGTGGTTCCTACCTGCACACTGTGCTTTTGGGAGGAGAGAGGAAATTTCTTTATTACCAGCAAATAAACTGACTGGCACTGAGGCAACCTGAGAGGGAATCAGAGCTTGCAGGCAAAACATAATTCCTTAAATCTTTGGCTTTTGAGCTCGAGGAAGGATGGTGGGGAGGGAAGAGGTCAGAGCAGAGAGGCCCAGTATACCCTGCCTGGGGTGCATCCCTGCAGGGGGGTGCCAGCAGCTCCTGGCATCCTTCTGCCTGATGCCACCAAGTCCAGGGGTTTGTGGGACACAGCAGAGACTCCCTGAAGTGTCTGCAGCTGATGAAGCATAAGGGCAGGCTGGTAGAGTGAGGATTCCATAGAAACATCTGCAACAGATGCCCCCAGCTGTGTCCAGCTCCCTGCACTCCTGCCCATATGTCCTTTCCAAGAATCCAATGGCTCAGCGAGGGCAGATGGAAAGAGATGTCTTACAGTGCCTATTGCATGTGGGAAGTAGAGGTCACCCCTTCCCTAGGGCTGGACAGCTTAATCCAGGTGTGGCCTTGGGTGCATCCCAGGACATGCCCTGGGAGAGGCCCTGAGTTTCTCCCACTGCTGTTGTCTCCTGGAGAAAACCACACTGCTTGGGCAGAGGATTCCAGTGGGACTGCAGCAAGGCAGAGCACATCTCTGCTGCCCTGTCTTCATGATGCTGTCCCCAGTAATGCCCAGGGACACCCTGCAACTATCCTCTGCCATCCTGCTCACCCCTCTGTGCTTCCTGAGCGCCTGTTCACAGGCAGAAAGGGGAAAAGTTGGAGTGAGAAGGGGGAAAAAGCTACCCTGGTTAAGTTATTTATTACTATGAGTGTTAAGTGCTGAATTGCTAATGCCTAATGAGAGTTTTTTTCCTGTTCTGAGCAATACCATGCAATAAAGTACAATTTATCTTTGGGAGAGATGGATGCAGCCGAGCCAGTACCAGACTTAGGACAAAAGAGCATTGACGTCACTCTCAGGAGTCCAGCAGCAGATGTTTAGCATCGTCTCCAGCCTCAGGCCAAAGGTACAAGCCTGGTACTCAAATTATCAAGGCAGATTTGCTAGCCTGCATTAGCTGCAGGGTCAAGAGTGGCTGATCAAAATGTTTCCTGCCTGCATTAGGCAGCTGGGCAGCCTCTTGCCACTGCTCTGCACGGGTGTGGCTGACGCCGTGCGTGATTCAGCCAGGTACCAGCTGCCATGGGGAGAGTTTAAAGTTTAAATTGTCAAGCAAGGAGCTAAGGGCACAGAATCATGGGCACAGCTGTGCCAGAGCAGAGGTGGCAGGTTCTGGAGGCCAGTGGAACCCCACATGATGTGGGCAGTGCCCAGGGAATCATTTTGCCCACGTCAGTACCATCCTAAACTGTAACGGTACCCGAAAGCTTCTTTGTCTTGTAAGGTGAGCACTGAGCTGATATTTTCAGACCTCTACCCAAAGTGATCCCAATACCATTTAAATATGGAGCTCAAAGTGTATGAACAGTTAGAACTACTGTTCTTTAGACTCCTTTTTTTCTCTTAGTTACTATTAGGTAACTTAACTAAGCTTCAGTTAATGGATAGCTTTTCTCCCTCAAAATCAATATGGAGAAAAACTTCTGCAATATTTTGCCTAATCGCTAATGATCCTAAACAATCCTGTATCATCAGCAAGCGAACTTCCTTCCTTCCTTCCTGCCTTCCTTCCTCCCCTTTTCAGACCATTTCAGAATGTGTCACCTCTTCATTCCTGTAGAGATCACAGATTTATCAGGCACAACTTCCATTTTTAAAAGCTCATTTTATCTCTTCCCTTTATAAATCACATTTATCTTAGCATCTGCAATGTCTGTACTTTGCTATAGTTTCTACCAATTTTTTTCTAGCTCAGACATGAGGCTTACTGATTTGGAGTTCCTCAGACCATGCCCTGGAGTAATTAAAAAAAACCCCAGCTAATAATAATTCGGTGTTGTATTTGCCGGAGGCTGATTTCAAGAAGAGGTTATACTCTCATCCTCCTATTCTTTGGGTGCACCCAGGTGGCTGCCACCTGACCCAAGCAGTTTCTTTCTGTTCATTTTAGCAGGCTGTTGAAAAGTCTCTCCTGGGATATTTCAGGTGGCAGCAGCTCCTCAGCCTTGGTCGCTGTCACCCATAGTGGTGGTTGCTACTTTTGATTAAGGAAAAGAAATTAAATAGCTTGGTGTCTCACTGCCATGCTGGTGGCATTAACAGTAAAATATTACTATTCTGGGATGAAAAAAAATGCTTGCTGCTTTAAGATATGTGGATAAAGGTAAAAACATGCCTGGGTCAAATACATTCACTTCAGCTCTTCTCATCTGTATGAACCCCCAGCTTACCCAGGTACTCACTGTGCAACCCCATCCTCTCTTCCAGAATACTACAGGGGATGCCTCTGGGCTCCAACTCTTTGTAAATCACTAACCAGTCATCCAAGATGGTCAGCCAGCCTGGTAAGGCTGTGGTCAATTCTCTGAAGTACCAAAAATCCTCTCAATCCCGTGGGCAGAGCAAGTGAATTTTGAGCTTTGTTTCCGGAGGCAAGCCCGCCATTGCAACCCCTGCAGCTGGGTCTTAACACTTCCCAGCATTGCTCTTTTCCACATTAAAAATAATTTCCCCCTATTTTTAAGGAAAAGGCATGACCTGGAGGCAAGCTGGAGGGTAAATCTCACCACTGTTCGATGATGAGGGTGGCTACATATCAGCAGTGGGACAGACTCCCTCACCCTTCAGGGCCTATTTCCAACCACCTTTTGATTAAGCACTGAAATCACTGAGTTCCAGAGGGCACAGGGCCATCCAGAAAAATCTACCCACTGTGGCCATGAGCTTCTGGTGCCGGTGAAGGGAGGATGCAGGCTGGGATGAGTACGGTGTTTTGGTAGCCCCCTCCCCTCCTCCCCGCCAGCACGCAGAAACTCCTGTATCATTGTCATGCATAACATGGAAATGTGCCATTTTTCCTGTTTGGTCCTTTTCCTTAACACACCCACAGCAGAGAAACCAACAGATCCAAGCCTGGCAGCTGCTTCTCAAAAACCCCCTAGAAATTAGACCCATTTCCTAGAAGCATGTTTCTCTTACTTAAGGTGCTAATTCGTCCTTATTGCCACAAGGTGTGGAAATGGCTAGTGATTGAAGGGTGATTTAAACCACATTACTGAGGAGGGAATCAACTTTAGCAAGTCTAGCTTCAGAAAAAGCCTGTAAGACAGAGCTGTGCTGATGGAGGTGAAAATTTTGAAGTGACTCAGACTTCAGGTCAGAAGTGGGAATTGCTCATTCCAGGGAAGAACAAGGCAAACGTAGAGGCAGGAGGTTCAGCTTTATCCTCATGAAAGTGCTTGTGAGCATAAAGCAATGCAGGAAGGAACCACACTGCCAGTGCCATCAGCATCATGCACTGCTGGTGGCATCAGCCAAGAGGTGGACAATGGCAATAAAGTCCCCTTGCCACCAGTGCCTGCTGCCTGCCCACAAGTTCATCTGCAAGGAAGCTTGCTGAGATTTGTGGGATGCCCAAATCAAGCAAGCATGGGCTGCTGGAGGAGTTACTGTCAATTGGTGCTGGCTCAAGTGTGAAAAGGAAGTTTGAAAATGCAGGCTACATAAGAGCACTGAAACTTGTAGCTGGGTGGAAGAAGCCTAACAAAGGCAGCTGGCCCAGAAGAAATAAAAACTAGAAAAATGATGGTGTGAATGATAAAAACAGCACAAACCTTACTGGTAGAATCACAGAATATCCTGACTTGGAAGGGACATGAAAGCATCCTTGAGTCCAACTCCCAGCCTCGCACAGAACCATCCCCAAGAGTCACACCATGTGCCCCAGAGCATTTTCCAAATGCTTCTTGAACTCTGTCAAGCTTGGTGCTGTGAGATTTGTTTTGAGAATCAGCTACCAGAATATGGAAATTCATTATAATTGTCCTTCACAGTCCTCTTTGTCCCTTTCTCCATATTCTAGGTGATGCCATATTCCACCAAGACATGGAGGGGAGTGCAAAGTAGAAATGCCTTGAGAGTAAGTTTGCCAGACAATTGCTAGAAGGGAGCAGAGAAAGAGAGGACTTGGGTCCCTTGCACTGCATCCTCACCAGACCATCCCATGTATGGCTGCACTCCTGCTGCTGGGCAGGGATGTTTTGTCCCTTTCAAGCATCCTGCCCAGTGTGGATGCTGTGAACTGTGCTGAGAAGGTGAACAGGGGAGCTGCAAAGTCACCCAAAATGGAAAAAATGAGGTTTTTTTCAAGCAAGTTGCTTTGCTTTGAAAGGAAAAAAAAAAAATTAAACTCCTGGCCCCTTTTTTGTGTTGCCATAGCAACTGATGTGGCCCTGGCCTCTGGTGTGTGGAGAGCATAACCTGCGTACCATGTGGTGGGCACACGGAGGTGTAGCCAGAGTGGCCATCATCTCCCTCACAGGAATCCCAGGAAAGCATCACACTCAAAGAAAAAAAAAGGAAAAGACCTTTATTTCTTGGGGGTTTTTTTCCACATAGTTTCTAGCAGCAGTGCTGGCAGTTATTAAATGTCTGAGCAGACTCGGTGCGTTTCATCAAGCAAGCAGTCCTGCAGGTTTCACCAGTGTGGCCCATGATGCCTTGGCCTCAAAAGATGTTGGGATCGTCGTGGGAGAGCTGCAGCCCCACAGGGGCCTGCTTGAGGAGCCCTGCTATAGGCTACAGCTGTCAGCAGGTGCCACAGGGGACTGGTGGTGACATGCCTGAAGGGTGGCTGAGAGCACCAGCAGCTCAGTGAGAAGTGGATGTGGACTGCCCTGCCAAGTAGCTCAGAAGAGTTCAAGAGCTGCTTTTAAGCTGACTTAAGCCACTCCTGCTTAAAAGTGAAGTTCTTTCCCCACACAATTATCTTCAGCCCCCAGGTCTCCCCAGGGAGGGCACAGCAGAAAAAAAGCCACTGTCCCCAAAGCCCACATTTCTCCAGTGAGGTCAGGGTGCCTGGCAGCAGCACCTACCTCGGGCATCACTGCACACGATGCTGGTGACACGGAGGATGGTGCGGTGCAGGGTAACCCTGGCACCTGAAACCCATTTCAGGCACCAGCACTGTCCCCAGCGTGCAGGCAGCCCTGCTCCTCGGTGTCACCACCCACAAGCAATGGCACTACCTGTGTCCTTTAGCAGGCATCAAACCTGCTTGCTGTGAGCATCACACGTGTTACTAATTCATACGGAAAGCAGCCAAGGAAAAGCCATGGCTGTGCAACACAACATCTAAATCAGCTGAGTTTATTTTATTTTCTCCAATGAAAGCATCTGCAATGTTTGTTTAATTCCTGATCATTAATGGCATATTAAGGCACAGTCAGTGCACTCACCTTCTCCCTGAGGAACCAGCTGCCAGCATTGCGCCTGCTGCCCGTGGCATCCGCTCAGCAGTGGAATTTGCCCTGAAAAGGGTCCAGGAAAATATTAAGAACAAGAATAAAGAGGAAAAGCATATGTGTTAGGTCATTGCCACAGCCCCAGGAGCGAGGTGTTTGCTCGCACCAGCTGGGTCTGGTGGGAGGAGGAAGAGTCTCTTCTCCCACCCCCACTTTACCACTGTACCTTTGCACTAGAGGGGATGGCAATGGTCCCACACAGCAACCCGGAGGGAGCTGGAGATGGGAAGTCTGCTGCTCCTGTCAGCTGCAGCAAATGAGGGCTCAGTGTCCCCAAGAGGATGACGCTCCCCAGCTCCATGCTGTGATGCTCAGCACATGGCATTTCCCCTGACTCCTCCCAAAACTCTTTAAAAAACACACAAAGACATCTTGCTCCCAAACAACCCAAATGGAAGACAAATTCCAGCTTCAGGCAGAGGACTATCTGTACCAGTTCCATTTCTCCCTAACCCAGTTCTGTTTTTCCATAGGAGGGGATGAGCCAATACCCTGAGTTAGCTGGCACTCTCCTCTGAGCCTGGGCATCTCAGTGTTTCTTCAGACAAGCCTGATTTCTCTTATTGCCCAGTATTCATGTTTGGTTTAAGACCTGGGTGAGGAACTCCCCATCCCTGCTCCACAGAACTCCTGCACAGAGTCTCATGGCCACACGTGCAAGAAGCGTGGGATGGGCTGTCCCTGCAGCCACCGCCATGGCGAAGATGTAGTAGAAAAGCTCAAAGATGCAGTACAACAGTTCTCAGAAGCAACAAAGGGTCCTACAGAGATGAAAAGGAGAGGCTGCCTGCCAGATACCTCCTTTGGAGCTCATGACCTCTGGTGTGAGCTCAGCACAGTCGTGGTTACAACCCTAACCCCATGTGGGAGGAACAAGGCGTTTCTTCTTGCACGTACCAACAATGGAGACACCAGTGAGACATGGCAGTTTGCTTCTTCTTCTCGTGCAAACATGTCAAGGAAGGATTGGAGGTCCTTTAGTACACAGAAAAAATGCATGGCTGCTCTTGTCAGTGAGGACAGGCTGGAGCAGAACCATGCACACCCACAGCACAGTTCAGAATTATGCAATCATTTAGGCTGGAAAAGACCTGTAAGAGCATAGAGTCCACCAAACCATGGCCACATCTACATGTCTTTTAACTACCTCCAGGGATGATGACTCGACCACCTCCCTGGGCAGCCTGTTCCAATACTTGATTACCTTTTCAGTGAAGAAATTTTTCCTAATACTCAGTCTAAGCTTCCCTTGGGTCAACTTGAGGCCATTTCCTCTCATCCTGTCACTTGTTACTCATCCCCACCTGGCTTCAATATCCTTTCAGGTACTTGTAGAGAGCAATTAGGTCTCCTTTCAGACTACCTTTTTCCAAATGTTGCTGAAGAAATCTGGATTCGATCCTGTCCCAAAGTATATATATCCCCATTAGGCTTTAAGGATAATACTTATTTCACTTGGAAACTAAAAAGCAAAATGCAAATAGTGACTGGAAAAATGTCTGTGTCCTGACCTGGGAAAAACAAATTTACATTTTGGGTGGCCTTGACACGATTGGACCCCTAGACAGTTGTTGTCCCTGCTCCTGCTTTCCACTGTAGTGCAACCCCATCCCCAGTGCTGGGAAAGAGCAGGCACAGCCAAGTGCCAGGGAAAAACAGGCTTGCTTGCTGACACCTCATTTCCTGCAGAATAGCCCGGGTGACATTGCAGAGGCAAATTTCTCCCAGGATATAATTTGTCATATTTGCTATTAAAAATCTGTGACCAACTTGGATTTAAGAGTGTGACCTGCCCTCTGCACTAAGTTCCCGTACTGCTGCATGGCACAGTTTATGCAAAGGAAAAAGAAAGTTAAGGCAAAGGAAGCTGCCAGAGTCCTGGGCAAAAGAGTTGCACTGTTCTGGAAAGGTAAAAAAATGCTGAGGTGGGAGCCCTGGGAGCACAGCTGTGTGCTGGCAGTGCCCCGAGGTTTAGTGATACAGCTCCCAGAGCAAGGTACAAGGTAGAGAAGACACTAAAGCTGTACTCAAAGATACAGTCCCATAGGCATCGGGGATTTGAGGGAGCTGAGTGTGACCCATGGTGTCAGTCCTGACCCACCCAATCCACAGCAGCACCAAACACCAAGGTGTGGGAATGTGCGCGGAAAGCAGCAAGGAGGGGATCCTGCTTCTCACCTTCATGTGAGACACAATTCCCTCTAGTGACAGCCCAATCGATACAGATTTTGTTTGTGATAAATTGTTCCTCTATCAGGAAGAGCCAGCTTGCTCTTAAAATAACCCACCCAACTGGTGGTCGTGCCCTTGCCCACCTGTCCCCGATGACACCAGGCAGCTGCCATGACAGCTCCGTGCCTCCTTATGGCAGCGGTTTCTGACTCATGTGGCAGGGCTGAAAGCCTGGGAATAACCCAACCCTCTGGGGATGCACTGGCTGCCCTTTAGCCACAGCGAACATGAGAGCGTTCTGAAGTGTGTCTGCATCCAAACCACCGCGCTGGACACAGGTAAGGTCTGCTCGCAGGCACTCTGCTCACAGCGACACAGTCAGGTCTCCAAAGCTTCTACACAGAGATGCTCTGCTCTCCCCTCCCACCCTTTTCCTTCCTTTCAGTAAAGCATCTCTCCTCCCAAAAGAGATAACAGCAATTATCGCGTTCATCAGCACTGTGTGTGCCACGGTGGAGCCCGGGGAGCTCAAAATGCCAGTCTACCCACTGGACCATTAAAGTCGATGGCTGTTCCTAACCTTTAAATATGAAGAGAGGGTGTCCTGCATAATGGATCGAGGACTATCCATGGAGACCATCTGCCACGTGCTTGCAGAAATGCTCACATTGTTCTTCACAGGAGTTTATTACTCAGAGGCTAATGCTAAAAATACATAGCAAAGGGCCTGATTTAAAAACAAAGGGCCAATTCAAACTTGGCAAGGGAGATGCATAAGACCAAGCTCAAGCACCTCTGTCACCCAGGCTGGAGTTAGGCTGCAACCAGACAGGCTTAAACTTAATGTGAAAGGCAATGACATAATTCTGAATTAGCTTAACAAGACCTGCAATTCATACAGAAAAGCCTGAATTTATGTAGTAATTAGCCAGAACTTTCAGAGTGTTAGATATCTCCACGGCAAGAAAATAATCACATAGGTTATTAAAGTGAAGTAGAAATAGACACAGTGGTGAGATTTTTTTGTGCTAAACTACTTTTGCTAAGTTAGACTGCATTTTTGATTAAAAATACAATTCACCTAAACACTGTAGTCACTTATGTTGAAGCTTTCTATTAATCACTTGGACTTAATTTCCCAAGTGATTAACCCCTCTACACAACAGCACTTCTATGAAAGGCATTCCGGGGAGCCCAACAAGCATTAAAGCTCTCTTAGCTTTTCATTGATTTCTCCATCATTTTTGAACTCTGCCTGTATCAACACTCAAATGACATCCTGGAGAAGGAGCCTGGAAATTGCTCTCCCCTCCAAGTCCTCATTACAAGTCAGGAAAGCAGAGACATCCGAGGAGGAGCTGTTCAAGCACAACCAAGATGATCAAAGCTACCCAGTGACTGTGGATGCACAACCTCAGCCTCTGAAGCAGGTCTGATTTTAAGAGAACTGCTTGGCAGCAGCAGATAAAACCCTTTCCAGTATTTAGCTGGCCTTTTAATTAAAAGCTTCTCCATATCAGAAGCCACCTTTGAGAACTCAGCCTGGTTGGGCTTCAGAGCATCTCTCATTATCCCCGGGATGCCATGCATGACCACCTTTCCTGGGCATCTTCCTTCACTTCTTCCCGAAGGGCAAGCTGGGACCATCTTACATAATTTGTGCCAGTCCCAGTCTGAAATGAAATCTTCCTGCCCTGAAAAGAAGAAACTCCTTTAAAGCTATGAAAGCAGTGAGTGATAACCTAAAAACCCTCCAAATCTGGGACTGAAAAGTTTAAAGAGGCAAAGACAGAAGAAATTGGGTCCAATGTAAGCGGGACACAACCCCAGTGTCTGCACAGGACTGTGCAGGGGCTTGTCAGACTGCGGCAGGCAGCAAACTCCATCATGGATACCTCGATCCATTTCAGAGAAAATATTATAACATCAATTAAATGGGTACTTTCTGACCTCTAAAATTCAGTTCCCTTCACTTTCTTTCTGCAACAACAAGGTCAAAATAAGCTTCCGTAAGATTTTTTTCCCAAATGAGAAGAGTTCAGGCTTTGTTAAACAGCTACTTAAACTTGCTATTCACTACAGACGGCAGTGGAAACCAGAAAAAGTGAGATGCCAGGAAAAGGCAGTCATAGTTCCACTTAGAGGAGCAAATGAATGACAATTGAAGAATGACTGCATTTATGAATGCTACAGCAAAACAGTTTTTACATCTTTGGTACCCAAGATATCAAGACATGCTTGACTAAAAATGTCCCTGACTTATTTTAAGATCGCACAAACAAGATTCAAATGTTGTCGTCCACCTCAGAGGTACCATCCTGAGACATCATAGACATTTTTCCACACTTTCCTGAAAGGAGAAATTATAAAGCCCATGGTGGCCAATTCATATCTAAACAACTGTTTTTGGACCCAGCCCATGCAAGAAGACTCATTAGTGTAAGAACATCTGCAGCGTCTCTAACACCACAGCATCTTCTGGCAGACACACTGACAGCAGGAACACAAACAGGCTGGAGACAGGCTATCAGCAATCACAGAATTACATTTTTACCAAGAGTTCTTTTTTTTTTGCTGGGCTCACCCCGGGAAAGCAGGCAGGCTTCTGATTAACATCCCTTTCAGGGTTGCCTCATCAGCAGGGTGTTGTGGTTGAAAGGACTGTTGGTTTAATTGCTCAAATTTGAACTTCCAGGGGTAAAAAATGAACACACCCTTTTGCTTCGCAGCACTGACACAAGTTTGCATTGTAGACCAAGTCTGACTAAATGTATTTCCATTTCGATATTGCAACCATTTCTCTTTCTTTCTTTTAATATTAAAGTATTATCACATAACCACTACTGGAACATTCTACACAGCAAAAATCCCTTCATTACACACTCAACATTTACCTCAGGCCAAATAATTTGTTGATACTTTATTTTGCAACGAGGGCAGGCTTATGCAGCTACTTGCAGACCTGATGAATGTGGAGAAAACTGCTTTAGCAATGTCAAACATTAGTCCAACAGGAGTACCTGGTACCTGACAGGAGTTTTATTTTGTAAAGCTGTGGTCACAGTAGCCCAGCCATCAGGGCCAGCAGCTTTTCCTTCTTTGCCTTGAGCTACTCTGCATCCAGCAGAAATTGAGCTGTCACCTTCCTGCAGTGCTTACCCTGGACTCAGCCGGGATGGAGCTGGATCCCACAGCACCCACAGCTAACACTGCTGTGCTAACCCAGCCACAACAGTTGGCTCCCAAAATCCGTATGTGCTTACAAGGCAATGGGTCTCAGACAAGGCTGAGAGGCGTTGGGCAGGGAGCCATCCTTGCCCTTCCCCAAATACCTGATGCTAGGAACTTGGTGCGTGGCTTAGACCAAGACAGGCAGCGACAAGAAAAGTAGTCTTTTATTTCAATTAATATTTCTTGGCATTAGGCAGATATTAAATAACACTGGAATGCACAAGACTATTAACATATTGACAGCAAAAAGGAGGAGGTGTAGCCAAGTCGAGAACAGCAGTGCCAGTCACGTCACCTCGGGGCACTCAAAAGCCATTTAACGCAGCAACCACCAGAAAGCAGGACTCCACTGAGAAATACAAAATGAGGATGAACTCCTTTCAGGTCTTTTGTTAATACAGTAATGCTGGAATGACTGACAGTAAAAATGAACAAATATTTGCATTCAGGAATTAAACAGAGTGAAATATCCACAAACTGCTAATCATGCATTTCTTTCGGAACAGCAATTTGCTAATGCATAAATATCACAAAAAAACAATCTCCAAGATTTGAATAAATCACAGACAACTAGAAGAAACAAAGCTTGAATTCTATTTTATGCCTTAAATAGATGACCTAAATATTTAAAATTTTACTTCACCATATATATATAATTTATATATATATTAAAAGAAAGTAAAGACCATTAGATAAGTGCAAGCAATTTTCCTCAAAAAGAAAATTGGAACCATGCCCAGGAAAGCTGCTTTTTTTTTTCCTTTTTTCCTTTTTCTTTTTTTTTTTTTTTAACTTTCTACTCCATTCAGTCCATTTTTTTTTTCTTTTTTTCCCCAACATAGTAATTTCTGAAGCAAAATAAATTATCTACCATCTGCTATTTTGGGTAAAAGTCCTACCTAGCATCTTCTCGGGAACTACGGGGACATCACCTTTCTTACGGACTAAGTGAAGTGGTATCTCACCAGCCATGGAACTCTCTCGTAGCTGCATGTAAACATACCTTTCGATTAATGTTTAAAATGTGCAGAGTGAATCGTAACATTACAGGGGAGCAGAAACGGAGCTGCCGCAGGAGAACTGCACTGGTGTTAGTGGGGGGAGCGAGGGCTGGTTCGCTCGGACACACACACACACAATCTGGCAACGGGATCTTATCCGCGGAGTGTGAGGGATGGTTGAGAAGGCATCCGTTTGCGAGCAAAGCTTGAAGGACACAAGCAGAGATTCTCTGAGCACACTGTCCGCTTTCATCAGAATTGACTCGCGCTACTGGGGTCGCACTGTAACAACCGCACGATGGAGGGATCACTCTTGGCACCTTTGATGAACTCTTCCAGCGACAGTTTACCTGGTGGGGAGAAAAACCAAAATGGAAATCATTTTTTAGAAGTCAGTTGTTGCTGCCACCGTTGCTGTAGCAAAGAACCCCTCCTCGCTGAGGCAGCATAACATCTATTTAATCTATCGCAAAGGCATCGAGGGGAATTTAGTGCAATGCACAGCAGCTAAATCCTACTCAAGCCTTTAAGCCCAAATGCATTTTTCTTCTGCAAAACAATCCAGCATAATAATCACTATTTTTTTCTTTAAAAAGACAGTCCCAAATCTAAAAACAACTGTTCTAGTAGCAGCTTTTTGCTCAGAACCAGACCATACAAATAACATGACGCATGGACACAAGGTATGGTACCTGAACACACGTATGCTTTGAAATGATGCTTGTATTACTACAAGCAATTACTGTTACTTTAAACCTAAATATTCCAAATATTCCCACTTTGACCTCTTGTTTCTTGTGACACATAGGGCTGAGCAGTGATGGCTTCTCCTGCACCTACAAGGTTGAATGGGGTCTGAGCAATCTGATCTAGTTGAAGATGTCCCTGCTCATTGCAGGGGGGTTGGGCTAGATGACCTTTGAAGGCACCTTCCAACCCAAACTGTTCCATGATTCCACCTCCTGCTACGTGCTGCCCTTGAGCACTTCTGGTTTATACATCTTCAGTTTAGGCTGGAGGCACTGACTTGGATGGACCTTGTAGCAATCTGAGGGTCTGAAAAATGATCTCTGGAGGAGCAACAACCCCAGCATCTCCTGGCTCCAACAGTCCTGTGGAACAGCACAGCACAGCATAGGAGGAGATATTCTATCTGGTCTTTCAGACCGTATCCTGGGGTGACCCAGCCCCCTGGCAGGTTTTTCTCAAGCTCAGGACCACTCCCCTGCACAAATACCATCAGGAGCCCATGAGCAGCCCCTGCCTTGCCTGCTAGCACCAACACTCTCCTGATTCCAGCACTCTGAACCATGGCAGAAATAGGATGTGGCAATATTAATGAAAAATGGAACAGTTTTCCCTGTGAAATGGAGGAGACGAGCATTTGCTGCATCCCTGACATCATGTCTAGTGATCTCCCATTTAGCTTCCAAATTCAGCACAACCTACCCTACCCTCACACAACACCCCAGGGCCATCCATACCCACCCCAAAATGCTATGCTTGAGGCAGGACCCACGCACAAACATCTTGCACTTGGGAGGTGCTGCTGCCGCTTTTGGCCACGTGCACCCACAAGGAGAGAGGCACCAGCTCATTGTGCCAGTTTTCACCAGCCCAGGATGCTACCAGCCTGCTGAGGGGATGGAAGAGGAATGACTCTGGTGGCCAGCACCCAAAACAGGCTGAACAGGGAGGAACTCCTCTCCCAGGTAACAAGCAATAGGGCGAGAGGAAATGGCCTCAAGTTACACTAAGGAAGGTTTAGACTGGATATCAGGAAAAATTTATCCACGTAAAGGGCTGTCAAGCATTGGAACAGACTGCCCAGGCATTTAAAAGATATGTAGATGTGGTACTTAGGGACATGGTTTAGTGGTGGGTTTTGCCATTTTGGGCTAACAATTGGACCCTATGATCTTAGAGGTTTTTTCCAACCTAAATGATTCTATGATTTCATGAACGAGCAATCCTTCCTCTTGTAGAAATTACAGAAGCTCAAAAACCTGTGGCTCACTAATTTCTGGCTTTTAAGCTAATGTTCCCAAACCAAGTGTTTTTAATGAGAAAGAGGTTTCCTAACTCTCAGGATATTTATTAGTTTGCCCTCTCTTTGTATTACTTCAAAACAAAGCCCAAATCAAAATCTATTTGCAATGCCCAACAGTCAGACAGGGAAGAAGAAACATTTCCAGCCACCAGACACATGCATGCAGATGTTATTCTTTGGCACTGCATGGCTTGCAGGGCTGGTATTTTACTGGGAATAGGATGATTTTATTTCAGCAACAAAGTGCAACAGATGGAGGATGTATATATATAGCAGATTTTGTGACCACTACTCTGTTGCACATCTGCACGCACTGCTACTTTCCACAGACCAAAAATATTTTAATCATGTTATTTTAGGGCCCTACACATGCCAGTCCAGGGGATGAAGTGCTAGTTTTGATGAAGCCAAAGGTAAAATACTCGAGGACTTCAGCAAGGCTAGGAATTTGCCCTTGGGGCTGCAGCAGCAGACACCAAAATGCAGCCCTAAAATTCGTTTAAATAAAAACCTTTCTGTACATAACATGGCATTTTTTCAGGTCTCCATATCTCAGTGCTAGAACCAAATCTTTGCTCCCACTGAGCACATCAGTAGTACACAGCTCCTGATTTTGATGTGGGCAGCTGCCACCTCAGACTCTGACAGGGTAATTCCCAGGGAAAAGCTCCACCTCAGCTGGGAACAGAGGAAACCTCATCAGGCTGATGAGCAGAGGAAATTGATCATTTTTTGCGGGTGTTTTTCAGGTCCAAGGAAATGAGCCAGCACAGGTGGAGGGGCTGTGACGGCTACGCTGTCAAACAATTTATCAAGGAGCTCCACAGCTAGCTTGGGAGCTGCTGTATCCCCCAATGCTCACACTGCAACAGAGGTCTGTGACCATAAATGTATGTATACACGCCATAAACATGCACAGAAAAGAAGTATTATGGACCCAGGGGAATTTCTGCTTTCAGGTGCCCAACCACACTCCTGACCTGTGTTACTGATGACAAGCCCAGGAATGCAACCCTATCAAGGGCAATGGGACCAAAACCTTGTGCCAAGTTTGTACTATGTCCAGAGAAAATAACCCAAAGACAGCACACTTGAGAGTTTCAGAGGAGCCTTTGCAGAAGGGGATTCACTCATGACGTGTTAGGGAAGGATTGCTCCCCTCCTAGCCCTCCAGCAGGGAAAGTCACCCTTCTGTTCACTGCCCCCTGATTCACCCTGTTTGTCATGGGCCAGAGATGCTCAACGAGGCCAGGGAGAGACCAGAGGCACCAGTGAGGACATCCCTGCCATCGCTCCCCTCTCCCCAGATTCTGCCATCTACCAAGGCTGGGCTAGAAAACCTCTACTTCTAGAGCCTAAGAAGGGGGTGCCAGTGGCAATCCTACCGTCATTGTTTGTGTCCATCTGTCTGAAGATCTTGTCTGTTCGCTTCTCAGGAGTAGATTCATCCTCTGGCATTTTCATTACTGATGAAACCATTTTGTAAATTGCCTGAGAATTAAAAAAAGAAAAAGTTAAATAAAAAAAAAAAGAGATATGAAAAAAACACAACTCAAATGATAAAGCATGGGACAGAGAAAAAGAATTTAAGCCTGTAGCAATAAAAAAAGGCAGCTGACCCTGCCAGGCAGCTGCAGGATTTAATAAACCAAAACGAACGGGAATTTCTGACTGCAGCTTTTTTATTTTTCTTTCCTGTATTAATTTGTGCTTCAAAAGAAGTGCTGGGTAAGTTTAACTGAAAGTCAGGGTCTAGATTAATATATGAGCAAGAGTGAGCTACAGTACAGGAGGCAATGGTGTGCAATTCTCTCTTCTGCAGCTGGGCCAAGGCATTGCCTCTGCCTGGCTCTCACCATCCATGCACTTACATGTATGCATGTGGGGTGTTACATGGATTATGGTGAGTATCGATATATAGCAATAGGGATTGCTTTCTTTGTGAATGGGTAAGAAAATGCATCTTCAGACTAACAAGAACTTGAATAATGATGAGACCTCTTTAGGGTGTCTGCAGTCCTAGCTTGCCACTGAAATTATCCCGCCTGAGCCATGAGGACCATGAGTGTTGGGGCACTGGCTGGTGCAGGAATCCCCGGCACTGCTCAGGACACATATCTCAGCTGCTCAGGGGGTGACAAGCAGCCACTGCTGAGGCCAAGCCCCCACCAGCACGTGGGCTGGGGCACAGGGGACTCTGCCCTGCACACCCCACTCCAGCCCATGCTTTACATGCCCTCCACCTTCGGGAGATGAAGACACGCTCCGGCCTTTCATCCAGAGTTCACATTGACTCAGATTTGAAGATTCAAAGCATTAATTTTTAGATTAATCAGGTCAATAGAATTTTCATTTAGGGTTTTTTGATCCCATGAACATCACACTAAGAAACTCCCAGGGAGAGCTGCAGAATTTTGGCTGCAGGCCAGCTGCACAAGTGCCTTGTTCATATCTTAGGCCCTTTCCTCATCTGCATCTTACAGGTCCCACCCTGTGTCCCTTGGGTTTGGAGGCCATGGGCTCAGGAACCTCCCTGGGGCAGGAGTGAACCAGCTCAGCACATCCCTCATCTCCAGCTCCAACTGTCTCACGGTGAAGAGTCTACAGCAACACAAACAAGATGTACAATAGAGACAACGCCTCACCTGCACTATTTCTAGCATTTCCCCACGGCTGATGTACCCGTTGCCATCCAGGTCGTACATACTAAACGCCCACTTCAGTTTCTGTTCCAGCTTGCCCCGGGAGGTGACGCTCAGGGCGATGATGAATTCCCTAAAGTCAATCGTCCCGTCGCCGTTAGTGTCAAAGGTGCGGAAGACGTGCTCCGCAAACTTTGACGCGTCGCCATAGGGAAAAAAATTTGCATATATTTTTTTAAACTCTTCTACAGTCAAATGGCCCGTGGGGCAATCTTTTAGGAAGCCCTTGTACCACTCCTGCAGCTCGTGGTCTGTGAACTCGGTGTTCTCACGCAGGTCCTGGAGCACCTCGGGGCGCAGCTTGCTGTTCTGCTTCCCCATCCTCTTCTGGGTCCGGGTTCAGCAGCTGCAAAGCAAAACAAAATCTGCTTGAGATCAGCCCCACTGGGCAGAGAGAGCCTGGGGAGAGGTAGAACTGTGCAAGAAACACAGACCCTCTGGGGCCAGGTGGAAGGAGGAGAAAAAGGATGCTATAAATCACCAGGAAGAGATCTCATTTAATTTGGCCTCCTTTCTTCTCCTCTAGGCTCTCCCAGTGGCTAATATGCTGTGGAAGGGAAGGTAGCTTGGGAGGAACTCTTTGGGAAATATTAATCGTTCTTATTAATCCTTTTTACATGGGAAATAATACAGCTCAGTATTTTATTTCTCTGCTACAATCCCACTCCTCCATCACACGGCCCAGCTCTGGGTTCCTCCACAGCCTGATCTGCTGCGATGACCGAGCAGGAGTGGGCAGGGACAGCAGCAGTGATGAAAAGAAAAATTCATCTATTCAAAAGTGAAAGTAAATGCCGCTGAACAAGGAGCAGGAAGGGCAGGTGGCTCCGGGCCAGTCACGTTTGCATTGTCCAGATGCTCTTTGAAACCCTTTGGCTCACACGGCTGCTCCTCCGTCCCTGCATCCCTTGTCCCACAGCAGCCACCCAGAGTGGCGGGGCTTGGTCGGTGCTCCTTGCGGCACCCCAGGGGTCACAGGATGCATTTTCTTACCCTTTCACAAAAGGGTAAGCTCAGAACAGCCCATGCGCAACAGCAGCACCCCAAAAGACTTCTTCCTCTTCTTCTCAACTGTGGAAACAGCACGAGCAGATGGATCACTGCGACAGCAGCACTAGCAGGAGAAATTTCACCCTTTCCAGCCCTCCCAGTCAGAGAACAGGACTTTTTAAAGCTAAATATTTGGTAAAGCAGCTCTTTTAAGGTTCACTGGGGTTTATACTTTTAGAGAAGCTTATTCAGTAGGTTCAATATTCCCCAGCATGGGCCAAAGGGCATTTAAATTCAGGATTTCATCAGGATGTCAGGAGAGGTCTGGGTCTGTCCTCCCCCTTGACAATGCCCATGTTGCACCACACAAGGTGAGACTGCCCAGCAACAGGAGAGCTCCTTCAGCAAAATGAAAGGTGGTCAATCTGCACTTAGGCAACAACAGAAAAAACACAAAACCTTGATAATTTCTGGCTTTTATCCCTTGCAGTCTTTCATGGCTACCCAGCAATATCAAACTGTGCTGCCAAGCTAGAGGTTGAGCCGCATGTCCTTCCCCAAATTCAAGAAGTTTATTCACAAGTGTGCACAACGTCACATCCAAACCCCTGTGACTGGTTTGCATAAATGATATTTCTCTGCACAGCCTGTTGTGCCTGTTGGGTCCACTCAGAGGCAATGCAGAAGACAGGTTAGTAACAGGCCAACACTGCAGACTACCTGGAAACTGCAAGAGCTGAGCAGCAAAGCATGCAGAGACCAGGAAAAACAGGGGCTAAGCACTTCCCAGAGAGTAAAAATCTCAGGCATGCATAAGAACCCTAAAAAATTCAAAATGTTAAAGGTCAGCAAAAAATAAGTTGCTCTACAGCAGAATGTAAGCTTGTTTTATTTGTATTCCACTTAGTCTCTGCATTGCCTCGGCAATGTAAAAAATCCACATCCTGCTCTGTGGCTTTAATACTCGGAGACAAAACCCAGCCAGCTGCTTGTTAGTTCGGTGCATTGGGCTTAACAAAAAACTGTGTTATCATTAGCACTTCTGCTTTCCAGAAAAGCTGCCAATATTTCAACTCCAAAGCTTTATTTTTGTCCATTATATTGCAGAGTTTTCTCCACATTTCTGACGTACCTCTGCTTGCTCCCAACATGCAAGGATGCTACAGCTCCTGGTCCCTGCCAGCATCACCCCCAGGAGAGCACCAGGCTGCCCTCCAGTTAAACCACTAACTCTCAGCTACTGCCACTGCCTTTCCATCTTTGAACAGTCTCTGCTCCGGATAGCCATCCTTGCAGTGCCGAGGGCAGAAAGCACAATATTCTACTCTGCTGAAGTCAATTTGCAGAAAAGAGAAGCTTGGAGCAAATAATGGATCAGATGTGGTCCTTTTTTTTAAAAAGCAGAAATTGTAACAGTATGTTTCTGTCCTTGGGTGAGGAGGTGCCTTCAGTTCCACCCTTCAGTGAAGCCCTTCACTTCATGATTCCCAGGTGCTTCCTAAGAACCAGTGTCTGGGTCAAAAAGCAGTTCCTGCCTCACCAGCCACGGCCTTGGAATTCCCTTGGAGAGAGGAAGGACGAACAGTAGAGCCCACTTAATGCAGGAGCTGGGCTTTAAGCAGAAATTACCTCAGCTTTATTGGCGTGCAGGGTTAAGGACTGCAAAACTTTCAGCTAGTAGTTAAAAGAAGTTTGAAAAGGTTTAATGCCATTTCTCCCTGTTTCTATAATACCTTCATTATTCTTGCTCCCTTAAAAATAGAGACCCCTAGACAACAGAGAGGTAAGAGGATAATTCCACTGACTAGATTTCACTACTTCTCCTAGTGGTAGATACATCCTGTTATTTGAAGAGATGCTCATTAAATATCAGCTTCAAAAGCTTTCTATTCAAGCAATCTTTGCATTCGAAAGATTACAGGCTGTTTCAACCCTTCCTCCTCTTTCACATCGCTTTATAACAGAAAATGTGCAATGCTCTGAACACAACCTTTTTTTGCATATGAGCTTTCTGAAAGGCTTCATAAAGCGTTCAGCCCAAATGCAATCCTGCAGTTGTAACCAATTTGATGCGAATAATTAAATAACCAACATTAACATTAATTTATTAAAGCCCATCTAAAAAAACCAGCTTTGATGTAAATTGTGTTGCAGGTAGCTCCTTCAAAATGAAATGCTTAAATATCTCATTAATCATGACAGCAACCCCTGCTGCTGGCATCCAACTGACATTTCATTCGATTGCTATAAAATGCTTTCATCAAATCACTTTCCAGAGGCTCAGTGGCTGATTTAGCCACAAGACCACTCAGAGCATGGCTGCTAATGGAAATCACAGGGAGCAGGGCTGGGATGCTCTGGTCAGTCCTGCGATTAGGGTTGTGTTTTGTTGTTTGTTTTTTTTCTTTTTTTTTTTTAACGAGCCTTCACCAGCTGAATCACTCATTGCAGTGGGCGTAGAAGGCGAGGCAGGAGAGACATCCTTGCACCCAACGTTGCCCTGGGCAGTCAGCAGAGACCTAACTGCAGCACAGCCTGCCTTTCCCTCATTTCCCACCACACCAGGGTGAAATCCAGGGAAACAATGCCACATACACTGCAGCAAGGTCTGTCCCTGCTTACCTTGATGAGCAAAAGCCCTCAGAGCATCTCGCACTATCATAGCAGTCAGAAAAACAATCCCAGGAATGCCCTTGAGGTGATCAGACAAGGAAAAGCTTGATAGTCTAAATGCAGACCTGAGGACTCAGCAAGTCATCACTACTCACGAAAGAGATGCTCAGTCATGTAAGGGTTAAACAGGGGAAAATGCAGATGCACTTTTTTTTCCAGTTTCGCACCAATATTTTTGTTAAAATTATGTGGTGCTGCTGCCTGCCTGCAATTCTAGCCAGACTCAAAACCAAGCTGCCAGAGAACTCCCACCTGAATGTAACCTCTGTCATTCTAGGCTTACAAAAAATCAGCAATAATCTCATAGCAAAAGCCTAGCAATGAGCGAAAAGGCCTTTTACTGAGGCCAAGACACACACTGGTTTCAGCTAGGACAGTGTTCATTTTCTTCCTAGTAGCTGGCACAGTGCTGTTTTGGATTTAATGAGAATAATGCTGATAACACACTGAAGTTTTAGCTGTTGCTGAGCAGTGCTCACCCCGAGTCAAGGACTTTTCATTTTCCCATGCTGTACCAGTGAGGAGGTACACAAAAATTCTGGAGGGAGCACAGCCAGGACAGGGGACCTGAACTGAACAAAGGGATACTCCATACTATCATGGTCAGAATATAAACCGGGGTAGTGGGCTGGGGATGGGGGCTGATCACCACTCAGGGACGTGCTGGGCACTGGTCAGCAGGTGGTGAGCAATTGTGCTGTGCATCACCCTTTTCTCTCTCTATTTTCATTATTTCCCTTTTCATTACAATTATTATCAACATTATTATAATAATACTTTGTTTTATTTTAGTTATTAAACTTTTTATCTCAACCCACGGGTTTTACCTCTTTTCCCCCCAGTTCTCGTGCTCATCCCCCTGGGAGCTGGGGTTAAATCACAGCACTGGGTTATGCAGCACGGGGGTGAGGAACTGTGGCAAAGTCTGGAACAGCTAAAGTAGCAATGCTGTGTTTCTACCAACAGATGGACTGGCTGTCAGCATCCACACACTGAAGTATTTGAAATACGTGTAACAAAGCTCAGTGTATCCCACTTTCACAAGAACTCTGTCAAGCACCAGTTACAGCCGGTAGAAGCGTGCTTTGACCGTGTAACCCATAAATCTGGAGACCAAGCTAGCTTTTTACTGCAAAGCATGTGAAAGCAAAACCCACTTGAAATGAGCTCATGACGGCATCCTCTCAGTGAATCAGTTACGGCTGCAAAAGGAGGAATGACTCCTTAGAGATGTATTTCCTTGTGCAATCCCCTTGGATACTAATTTAGTGCTAATAAAAAGAGGAAAATTGATGAAATGCCTGTCTATAGGACAGAGGTGCTCTCCAGCTGAGAAAGAGTGCACAGAGAAACAGAACAAATATTCCTCGTATTATCTGAGTAATCTGCTTTGTGGGGGGGAAGTGTAGCGTCATTTCTCTTGCAGTGCTCACTTATAAAGCAGAATAAGTGTGTCAAATCTGTTACAGTCATGAAGCTGCAGCACAGTGCCTCCAGGACTGCAGGAGCCCAAAGAAAATGAATAGCATAAGCCATGCAGAAAACACTGCTCTGGTTTGGTCTGAAATGCAAGAACCATTTCAACAGGGCTGGAAGATTTTTTTTATTAAAAGACCTAAAGCATCAGATCTGTCACTGAAGCTCTATTTTTAAAAGTTTGATCCTTATATTAAAACAAAGAAAAAAACCCCGAAAAGCTAAACAAAACCCCCACAAACAAACAAAAACCAACAAAATCAACCAAACAAAACCCAAAAAAACCTCCCCACAGTTCAGGAGCACACCCTCAAGAATACATTTCATGTGCTGGTACCACCAGCTCACACCAACTCAGCCGACACACAGATGTGTTTAAAAGCCTCCAGCTCCCGTGGGCCACGCTGCAAGAGGGACGTGGGGTCCCGGACACCCCAGCTAGTGAGAAATGTTTAGGTAAAACAAGATCATGTAGCAACAGGCTGCAAAACAGGATTCTAACAACATCCTCTGGCCCATGCTTTGCCGAGGGCTGGTCAGCGGTTCTGCTCTGAGCTGGGGGAAATGCGCAGTTTCATGGGCTGGGACAGATAATGAAGGACAGAGTGAGGAGCAGATTTTGTTACATGTTTTAATGTCTGTATCCTAAGCAACGAGCGTTGCAACAGAGAAGGCACAGGATATACAAATACGTTGCTATAGATATGTGGTCCTGCCTGGTAAACTCAAGTGAACTTCTTTCCTGCCCTGCGGCAAAAGCCAACACCCACAGCACAGCCACTGCAGCACCTGTCTGCTCTCCCAGGCTGCAGACACCGGGCCAAAAGTAACACCTTCTGATAAAATCTGAATTGCAAAACAGAGTATCTTCACCTCTTGAAAAGATAGTAATGGAAGCAGCGCGATAAAAGAAAAACCTTAATCGACAATGCCGCGAAAAATTCAAAGCCTGCAGGGATTGAGATGCGAAAGGCTGGTGTCAAGAGGGGCTGAAGCTGCTTCTACTGCTGCCTTCGGGGAAACAGAAAGAGAAACAAAACCTGACAAGTGAAGAAAAGACCACTCTACATAAATAAACGGTCTTTTAAAATTTTTCACTTTCAGTGACTAATTATGCTTTTATTTATATAAGAAACAGTGCTTATTTGCAACTTACTTTCAAGTTCAATCCTTTTCAGAAGTTTATTAAAAACAGTGGGTGAAGGGGATGGACCACCCAATGTACCACCCAGTACATTTCAGTTTCAGAAAACTCAGTAACAATGCACGTATGCCCATTGAATGTCCTTCCAAAATGTGGAGTGGATTGGTAAAGAGACCTCGAGCCACCTCACCGTGTAAGTTTATCCATAAACATATACTCAGGAACAGTGTGGTCCTGAAAACCTGATTCCATGTCTGAGATGAAAATCCATTATAAATGACCACCCACCCCCTACCTTGCCAAAGAAAGATATAATTACAAAGACTCCGACCCTGCAAATGGCTATGTGAGAGGAATATTTCCAGTCAGCAGCAAAGGCTGAATCATAAGAAATTCACCTACAGGTGTCTGGATTGCCCCCATCTATTTCAAGTCTTATATTGAAGGATTATATTCCTGATTTACAGGGAAAATCAGTTAGTCACTGACATCGAGCATCAGTGCATTAACCTGAAAACCATTTAAATTCCGATCATAGGTGTGTGGTGAAGAGGCATTGGCAGATCACAGCGGCGGGATCTCTCCAGGTGCTGGAGTCCTAGCGAGGAGCCAGAGGATGCTGACACCTGCTGCCCCCATTGCTACCTGCTGTGCCCACCCACACTGACCCCACCAGCGGCAGATAAGAGTTTGCCGTGGAGGGCATGGCTACAAACTGCTGAAAAGAAGCAAAGGACACACGAACTACCCCCAAACATTCGTGAATTGCTGCTAATGAGTAAGAGATGAGACCCATGTTGGGAGCAGAAAATGGCAGTTCCCTTGGGAGCTCTCCATGACGTTCTCCAGCTCAGGGAGGAGAGCTTATTACTGTAAAGGGCAAATATTCCCAATGCAGTAAGAAAAGCACAGAAATATTTCAAGTATATTAGGAAATTGGGTTAATTTGGGTGGGAGCAGATTGGGCAGTAATGCAGCTTGTGACTGCAGACAGGAAAAGAAAATCATGAGTGGATTTTCCTCATCTCCTCCCTTTGTCCTTTTTTTTTAAACAAAACCAAGGGAGAAGCAGCTAGTCCTATTTTTCAGATGCTGTGCAAAGTTGGCAAGGCTTAAAAAAAATTACAGTTTGTTTACACAATATTGCAGATCAAGGAAAACACGTCTGCACAATGTCTTAGTGCACAAGGTCTTTTTCTGAGAAGGCTGGGTTGCATGAGGAAAAACTCACGCCATGTTCACTGAATACACTATTGTGATACATAATTTGTAATAAAACTCAGTGAGTGCTGGCCTGCAGGATAGGGGAAGGTGCCTGATGGGAACTGGGAAATCAGAGAACATTTTTAGAAAAGGGGAAGACAAAGGGAAGAAAAGAATAGCACAAGGCACTATGTTTTTAATATAATTTAAACCACAGAAATAGCACAGTTGGGCTGTTTTGTCATTAGATTTCAAAAGTTTCCTACGATGCGTTTATTTAATTGATGATGGTAAATCACAGAAAAATTCTCTACAGAATAATCACAGGCCTGGGAGAAAGGAACCCAGATTAAATTTCAGAAGAATTAGTCAAACTCTGGCAGTCAATGGCACCTGAGCAAATTCCGCAGCATCAGAGCCACTCTCGTGGAGAAGATGGGGAATCTGGGGACAATGACACTTGCTAAACCAGACAATGACAGAAGATATTCAGCCCTCAGACATGGTCTGCAAAACCATCCTCACTGCTAATGATGAATGATGCCTAAATAAAAAACAAAGAAAAGATCTGACAACCTTCCCAGGTACTGTGCTGAGATGTGGGGCTTGGAGGAATCTAGGGGATTTCAGGGTGGCTAATTTGAAACAGAGCAGGGAAGAGAGTTGGGTTTGCTTTCAAAGAGTGAAAATAAACTTTTTTATTTAATTTAAAACCATTCTTTAGCAGGCATATCCTTAGTGAAAAGATGCTGCAAAATGTACCTTTGGAGATATCCCAATTAGCTACCTTTAACAAAAACTCAACATTAACTAAAAGTTCTAAAATACATTGGGGGAAAAATAATCAACCAAAAGAGAAAGATTCTAAGACTCCTTGTCACCAACATGTTCAACCTCCAAATACCCAGCTGTTGCTAACAATTTCTACTACTAATACATGGAGTTTTTTTGTTCCAAAACCACTAAATCTAATAAAAATACATCCATTTATTTTATTAATCTAGCTTTCTAAAGTACCTTATTTTTTTATTTGAACATCACTTCAAAATAGTACAAAAGCCACTAGTTAAGTTCCTTGTAAAAAAAACTCCACAAAACCAAAATTTTTCTCAGAATGGTGTTCTATTTCCCCTTCAGTGGTAAACACCAATAACAGTAATCAAATTGTTTCACACCTTTATTTTCCTGTTTGTTGAATGAAAAAAACACCGAAGTTTTAAATCTAATAGCAAACCTAGAGATTAACTTTTTTGGATTTTTTCCTTACAAGAGATGTAAAAACCCTGTGAAATAAAAACTGAGTGTGAAATAACTACATGAGAACAGCATCCCATCCATATGGAAGGAACCCAGCTCTGCAAGATGCAGCAATTCAAGAAGCAGAAGACCAAATCTTCTGCTGGTAGGAATCAGCCCAAGCTCTACAATAGCTAAAGATATTACTCGAGTTGGTGCATGTGACTGTACCAATCTCACAGGGATATTTTTTAAATTCATTTTTAGAATCAAGGAGCCAAAACTGAAGTGAGTGCAGGAGAGCCGTGGCAGGAGTGCAGGAGTGCACTATCCTGTGCAGGAGAGCCGTGGCCCCAGGACAGACCCTGGACAAATTCATCACACCAGGAACACGATGCAAGGTTCGTGTTCAGCTTATTATCAGGGCAGCCCTTTGTGCCTTGAGAACACAATGGCAACCACCTTGCGTTGAATTACAGCGACATTTATGCTGGGATGTGGACTCCCATCTGGGCAATGTCCTGCTGCGCTCCCTGGGTGCCAAGGACTGCCCATGCCAGGGCACACCTGGACTGGCGGTGCCCCACAGGCAGCCACCTGCGAGGGCACTGTGGGTGTCTGCCCAAGGCAGTGCCTCAGTGGTGTGAACTCCAGACTAAATGATCCCAGGGGTGAGCAGAGCATTGGTGTTCCTCTTAGGTGAATCCTGAACACATCCTGGGTCATTTCCACTGGCACTGATATGACAGACCATCTCTCTGGCCCTGTGTGATGCTCAGGGATACAGTAATACCTTCTCTCACCTCTCACTTCAGCTTCCATCATTAAAAATGGGAGAATTATCTCCAGAAAACAGCAGACCATATGAATTTTTATCAATTTCTCTAAAATCCATACAAAAATGGGCACCAGCCCTTCACTGAGCTGTCAGAGCCAGCACTGACTGGACTTCCCCAGCACTGGAGACCAAGGCAAGAGGAGGCTGGTGCAGCAGCATGGCAGGGCACCTCCAGTCCCAGCCCACACATTTAGTAGTGGCAACTTCCATTAATCCTGAACACTCAAGAGTTTCATTTGCTCTTAAGTGCATTCACTATAAATTACGCAGAAGAACAATATGAATGTCTGTCTCCAAGAAAGGGAGTGCTCCATACCCAAAGAGAAAGAAGACACAGTGGTATTCTTAGGGGCATCATGAACAGCCCTATGAAAATCCTTTCTGTCTTCTGGCATTTTTGTGGAGCATTTAACACTTCAATGCAAATCATCTTGGAAGTAAACCATGCAATCTGCACTCAAGACATCACTTTTCTCATTAACCTCCACCACAGGGCTCCATCCCCGGCAATACCCACCCCAAATGTGCTTTTCCGAGTGCTGTGGGTGAGGGCTGCCTGGAGCTGAGCCTCTGTTAGCAGGCTGGGTAAGTAGCAAATGGAAAATCAAATCATGCTGAATTTTATATCTAAGTGATGCCAATAGTGGCCAAATGGGTGTATTTTCCTCCCTAAGTGGGTATAGTAACAGGAAGGAGATGTGATGGTTTTGAAGCAGGAAGCATGCCAACAGGCGTGGGATGAGAAGGGCTGACCTCCACCTGAGACCACCCATGGGGCACATCCTGTCCCACCACCTTGGTGCCGCATCGGTGAAGGTCACAATTGCAAAAACAGGAAATGTGCCTTCTCTCAACAGTGATGTTGAAGATGGACATTCATATTCATGTGAGGAGAAGCAGATGAGGGAGAAAATCTACTCCTGGTACCCTCTTAAACCTGCGCTCTCACATGGAAAGATCTTCATGAACTTCATTCTAGCAAATGCAAAAAAGAGCACCTAATCCGTAAGGTTTTAACATATCAGGCCATGGACAGATAAGCTTTCCTGGGTATGGCCACACCAGGATACTGACCTCAGCCACTTTGTAACCTCTTAATTTATCACTCTGGTCTCTGAAAAGACCCTAAGCTACACCTGGTATCAACTACTAGTCTGCTCCAGTACTAACAGGGCTAAAAAAATCCTACTAAACCAAATTCTGCTTCTTTTGCAAACCAAGATCCACACTAGATCCATGCCAGACTGACATTTTGTCTTTTGGGTTTTTTAAAATTTCCTTTCCCCAAGGATAACATTATCTATTTTGCTGAAAATTTTCAGCAACTTTTCTGCAGGAGGAGAAGGTATCCTGTGTGAGAAACCATGTCAACAAGATCTTTCCGTAAATGCAGCATTTGCGTAAGATCAACACAATAATTTATCATTTATTTTTTCCTCTTGAAAGGAAAAAAATGTTTAAAGGCTGCAGCAGTGGTTAAAAGGAGGGCTCCGATGGTGGAGGATGGTGCAGGAAATGAAAGTTTCTGAAGTGATGCCTTCTCCTGGGGTGTGCACACATCATCTGTCAGCACACAACAGCAAGGCTGCTTCCCTTTGCCTTCCAGACTGCTAACAGCTCTTTCTTGGCACTACATTTGTTGAAAAGAGAAGGCCAGCACACGGACCACCCTTAGGGTCAGACGAGTCAGTTCCACAACTGATATAGATGTTTGGAGTCACACTGGCATTGGGGAAGAGGTTCCTGCCAGAGGAAGATGAGATTTTGTCTGCTCAGCTGAAGGCAGCCTGGACCATGGAAGAATCAGGTAAATCCTCCAGCTGACACTCTGCCCTGGGTGTCATTCAGACTCTTTCCTCCCTCTGCAAACACAGGCATGACCCTGCTGCTGGTCTTCCCTGAGATAAACGTAGCATAAAAAAAATAATCCCACATTTTCCCGCCCCAATGTGAAAAGAGTAGACAATGGTACCTTAAAAGCATTTTAGGCCCTCACATTCTTATGATTAACACTATATCTTTAGCTTCTTGACCCTCTATTGCAGAGATCATGACTTGTGAGACCTATTTTGAGACCTCCTTTAAGTTTCTCTACTAAAAATCAGCAGCAAGAATCAAATAGACTCCCAAAGGAAGGTCAACCCTTGTATTTCCTCTGCAACACTGACATATCCAACTGCAGGAGGGATGGTGGGGCAGGATAGACAGACAGGCATTTATAAATCCCATAGCCCAGGGCAGAGCATTTTGGTGCCAAAACTCCGTGTTTTGGAAAAGGAGAGGAGCTGCAGCTAAGGATGACCCTGCTGAACAATAGCACACAGCCCTGGTGTGCTGGGGTTTGGAGTGACTCCAAGCAGGGTGGGACTGCAAGAAAGTGGACAAAAGCTTTGGATAGAGATCTACAGGGAGGAAGCGCTTCCTACTTCCTCCACAGAAAGGACCAGGGCTTTAAATAAACCTCCTCCTGAGCTCTGCTGAAGGCCAGAAGGGATTGCTGCTGGAAGAAAGTCCTGTCTGTCTGGCACCCTGCTGAAGGCTGATGGGGCGCTCCCAGGGAATGCGGCCGCTCCACGGCAGTTCCCAACATGCTGGTGGGACATGGGGGAGGGCTGGGCTGCCCACAGTCCCATTGTGACTGGCATCATCGAGACAAAAAAAGCCTGTAAAACCTCAAGACAGGGCTCTCAGCCCTGCCACCAAAGGTGCAGAGGCAGACTTGCCTCTCAAGCACATCTTCTGGTGAAAAAAGGTAAATCAAAGCGTACATTTACACTTTGCAATGCCATTTCAACATCGTGCTATTTCTCAGACCCACTTACCTTTTAGCCCTGTCTTGTATGGCCTATAGGGCTGCAGCAGCACCCTTATTCTGCTGGACAGAGACATTCATCCTGCTCCATCCCCCCCAGCTCCTTTCCTCCCTCCCCACCCCTGCAGCCACATGGGACCTTCGCCCCTTGCCTCCCTCCTGCCTCTCACATGGTCCCACACACAGACCATGAACATTGGAGCCAGGGTTGGGTTATAGGCTGGGCAACAGAACTGAACAGCAAATGACTGGCATTGACAAAAAAACACCCTCCTCCTAACAAATACCCATGGAATATTTACTTTGCTTGGATGTAACAGAATCAGACCCGAAACACAGTAATGCAGAGCTGCAAACCATCCAGATCTTTCCTCTGTACAGTACTGTAGTTGCACTGTTTTTCAAATCCTTCTGTTCTTTCTCATGGAGAATAGAGATAAACTGCAGTTTCTGTACTTTCTTAATCTCTGTGTTTGTGTTAAGTGCTCTGTAGCTATGACCAATGATATTGGGAGGTAGATTTTTTACTGACCAATGGTTGCTAGATTATTAATGGATATATAAAGAAATTTCTGTAAATAAAACTCTCTCTTTCACCATCTTGAAGGTTTCTACCTGCTTCCTTGCCAGCCTTCTCTGCCCGCAGCCGCGAATATCACGAGATTAGCATCAATACAGTACCACATCAATTATCTTATCTGTCCTTTTAGTGTGCATATGCAGTTGCAATAATCCTCATCTTCCCTGTTCTCCAACCTGGGCATCAGCCCACAGCAGAAAGCTTCTTTGCTGTTTTTCAACCCATCCTTAGTCTGCTAGAGCACCCATTGCCTGCAACCCAACAGATGCAGTCTTCTACTGTGCCAAAATTGCTTAAATTTACGTCTCAGATATTTTCAATGGGCTGGAAGATTTAATAACAGAAAATAAGGGAGAGAAGGAAGGAAACCACAAGTTTGGAAAGTATCAGGCTGGACAGATTAAGATACAATGTGGAAAGAATATACTCCAAATTTTATTCTCAAAAAAAAAACCAAAGCTGCAGGCAGGTCAGAAAGAAGTGAGTTGTGCACACATTTCTGCTATAGTAAGAAATGGTATTGCTCTGAAATGGGATTGAATAAGCAAACTTCACATTTCCTGGAGGAAAAAAATATTTAATGAATGGCTTTGCACAAAGCAATTACCCACCAGTTTGGACCAGACATGTGTGATATTGACCTCTTGAGACAGCCATTGAAACTGCACTTGATCCAAACTTGGGAGAGAAAGTTATCAACTCCTGCCCGGCTTTACAAAGGAGCGAAAGAGTCAAAACTATTTCTCATAGCATTTATCTGCCAGGTTCTGGTTTCACTGGACAGCAAACTGCCTTCAGTAAATGTACTGTTCTTATAAAATTCCTGGATTTTCTCTAATTCACACCATGGCAAGCTGGTGAGCACTCAGCTGAGGAGGTGACTCTGTTGGGCTGAAATAAGGCAAAGTGGAGTAAGAAGCAGCCCCTGCCAACACCAAATTTGCAGCCAAGAGTGAGAGGGGCAGACCCGCTCTAGTGGCAGCCCTGGAGAGGTGGCATATCCACCACTGGCATGCACTGAAGCAAAGATGCTGAGTGCCACTGTTCCTGCAAATTCAACTTGACTATTATAGGTTATTTCCCTATTTCTTGTTTCCAAGCTGTCTTAATGGCATATTAGCTTCTGTTACTCAGCTGCGTCCTAATGGCTTCTGGACAGAGCTGTGGCAGAGTGGATGTATCTTAATATACTTGTACTTTCTTGCAGTCAATATTCATTATTTTCAATATTACTGAAGATGAGCTGCTCCTCTCAGAAAAACTGTGCTCAGGCCCTGATATGGCAGATGTAGTGTCACTCATTGACTTTCTTCCTGAGCTTTATCCCAAAAGCCAGGCAGGCTTTGCTCCCACCACCCCAGTCAAGGCCTCATTCCTCTACTGGCTCAAAATCATCTTCTAACTTGAGTTCAAATGTATTCAGTGCTGGTGACCACATTTGCTCTGGTCCCAACCCCATCATCTCTGGAACTTCCCCTCTGCTACACGTGCAGATAGAGAGCCATGACTCCCACACCAGCCTTGGCTCTCCTGGTTTAACTGAGCAGGTGGTTCTTGCGTCCTCTCAGACACACAGTGTCCTTTCCTTGTGTCACAGAAATCCTCCCCTGCACTTAGAGCAGTGACAGCCTCCTGACCCCTGGCACCGCACGCACCATCTCAACACCGAGTTCCTTATCTGCACCGGGAACTCTTCCAAGAAGGGGATTTGCCTTTTGACCTTAGCGCCTTGGGTCAATCTGTTCAGCTCTGCCTGGGCTCTCCTCCGCGCTCCCAGTGAGCAGCTTCTGCCCTGTCTGGGGACAGACCTGCCCTGTGTCTCCTGCCCGTCCTGTGCCTGCCATCCTCAGGGGCACCCTGCTCCCTCAGAATGACATCCTGATCCTCTTCCATGTTGAAGGCAAATGGCAGTGTCATGGCACCAGATAAGTGACCCCCAAATGTGGAGCTTCAAAACCCATCTGCTGAGAAGATCTAATGGATGAGATGTAAAGCTCAGAGGAAAAAATAATGTCAAGAAGTAAGTGATCCAGCATATTACTGGAACACCTCCACATGTAAAACCTAGTAGTGCAAGTCATACAAAGATTTTCCCAGTTTCTTCTCCAGCTCTCAGTGTCAGGTGACTGAGGAGGACCACTTCTACCCCTCATCCAGTGCATGAACAGGGAATAATAGCCCATTTGTTTTATAAACAAAACAGCAGGGTTGTACAAAACCAACCAACCAACCAAATGTAACCACACCCTCAACTAGGGGAGACCGCAATCACTCTCTATTTGCTATTCAACAGGATCTGTGTACTACACACATGTATTTCTATTTTATTCAAAATAAAGTTGTTTTTTTTCTTCATAAAGGGTGAGATTCAGATCTGCCACATCAGAGAAACAGCTGAAACAAACAGAAAGGCCATCAGCCAGTTTGTTCTGAAAATACAGTCAAAAAATTCCCCTTTACTAAGCAGTGAAAAAGGTGCCTGAAAATACCCCTGAATGCTACAAGCAGGTTGTAGCCCACTTGGAGTGTGAGGAGCCTCAGGATCTGCCATAGGGGCAGCAGAAGCAGTTCAGCAAATGTGTTCATGCACATTTACAGACACACGGTGCTTGTAGTCAAGGAGAGATTTGCTGCTGAGAAAAGCACATTTTTTCCCTTTTTAAAAAAAATTTTGCGTCAAGAGAAGTGTGTCTTTGCTGCTCTAATCCATGGGTGGGCCCTCAGGGATCTAGCAGAACTCCTCCCCTAGCTCCAAGCAACACTTGCACCAGAGCAACACAACATGACCTTCTGCAAATCAGAAAGTCCCTCTGGATGGATCACTGTGCAAGCAAATGGATGGGGAGAAGTAGAGCAAAAATACCCCAAGTTTGCCAGAACTTCGGGCTATGCCATAGTGGTGTTTGGATGTCACTGGGGCACGCAGGCATCTTTGGCCAGGCACAGCTCTGCTCAGCCGGGCACTCGCTCCGATGGCCCAGCACTGCTGACATGTGAGTCGTGGAAAATGTCTCAGCACGCCACTGAATAAAATCTGTGTACGCATAAACCCCTCCATATTGACTTTTCCTGTGGAAAGCGACTGCTTCTCCACCAACACTGCTCTTTCCAGCAGGGAGGAAGCTACACCAGCACGGTCCTCGAGGCTGCAGCATGAACCCGCGGGGGCTGCTGTGAGCACCTCAGGCAGAGCTAACAGAGCTCCTCAAAATCAGAGCACCGCTCCCTACCCACAAATAACCCCACTAAAACACATCCAATTGCTTGACGCTGCTGTGCCTGCCAGCATTTCCGAGGCTGCAGCTTTCCAGGAGAAATCCATGGCATGCACACACTCCAGCCTGCAGCACGTCTGACATGAGACGCCTGGTTTCAAGCATCCATACAAGCAGTGGGAGCTCCCATTTTCTCACTAAGAGCACATCTTAGGCTAGTACAGGTTAAAGTTAACCAGCGGCAAAGCCTGCTGCTCTGGCTCTGCAAGGAGAATCACACCTGCCAGCGGCTGCCCCAACACAAAAGCAGGATGCCGGAGGGCTGCTGCTGCGATGCAGAGAAGTGGCAGCTGAGATCCTGCTTCTGCCATGTCAGGCACCATGCACGGGGCCAAAAAGAGCCTGTTGCTGTGCCAAAAACTGGGTAATTTAAGTTGAAAGGCAGCTGATGGGACTTCCCTGCTTTGCCAGGCAGCTGGCTGCAGAAACACATTTTGCAGCAGCAAATATCACCCTGCATGGATGAGGTGGTGAGTCCTTTCAAGTCAGTCCTTAGCAGGCCTAAAGATGGGCTAGAGACAAAGAGGAGCTACCTGATAAATGGCAATGCTTGGCAAGCCAAAAAAAAAAAACCAAACAAAAAAAAACAAACCTTCCTGTCTTTCAAAAGGCTATGGTCCTTTTTCCTACTGCTGCCTCCCAGTCCACTAAATATCATTAAATTTACCCTGACTGAAAATATTAGAGGTCTCATGTCTTAAACCTGAACATTTTTTCCACTCAGACAGAGGAATTTTGCTTACTTTCATCAAGCAGTAGTGCCAACAGTTGTTAGAGTACAGTATAAACATTAGCCTTAGCCAATAAACAAATGCAAATTTTGGCACCAGATCACACTGAAATAATCACATAATCACAGAATGTTTTGAGTCAGAAGGGACCTTTAAAGATCATCCAGTTCAACCCCCTGCCATGGTCAGGGACACCTTACACCAGACCAGGTTGCTCAAAGCTCCATCCAGCCTGATCTTTGAGAGATGGGGCATCCACAGCTCTGGGCAACCTGTTCCAGGTGCTTACCACTCTCACAGTAAATTTCTTCCTTATCTCAAATCTAAACTTACCCTTTTTCAGTCTGAAACCATTGCCCCTTGCCCTGTCACTACAGGCCCCTGCAAAAACCCCACCTTTCTCCACCTTTTTTGTAAGCCCTTTTATATTGAAAGATTGCAATGAGGTCTCCTTGGAGCCTCCTCCGGGCTGAAAAACTCCAGCTCTCTCAGCCTTTCCTCATAGGAGAGGAGCTTCATGCCCCTGACCATCTTCATGACCCTCCTCTGGACTCACTCCATGCCTTTTCCCGTGCTGAAGGCTCCTGGGCTGGACACAGCAGTCCAGGTGAGAGCAGAGGGGCAGGAGCACCTCCCTCACACACACCAGCACCGCGCAGGGAAAAGCCCGGCTGGGGAATTCCAACAGGGATTGAGCAATCCCGCATGAGGGACTGAAGAATGTACGCACAGCTACACGGGACCACAACAGTCAGAAACTTCATTTCCATGCTTGATTTATTTGTACTTAACAAACAAAAACCCCAAGTGCCAAATTGAAGGTTCAGTGACAACTTATACTAAACAAATTAGCTACTCAGATCATTAAAGCACTCGAGAGCAGCTTCACTTCCTTCTGTTTATGCTCTACTAATCTCTACACTTCACTCAGTCTGATAAAACAATTAAAAAAAAAATCCATTTCACTTTCAGTTTCTGACCAGAGAAAGCACCATGGGTTCACAAGCTACCAGGAATTATTTTAAATGAGAAATGTTATCCTCCACGTATTTTCAGTAAATAATCCCAGAGAGTTTAGGTATGAAACAGATCTGCAAAACTAAACAGGCAAGAATGTAAACTCGGTGCCTCTGCCTCAAAACACTTCCAGCCTCACCTAAGGAGCAAGTTGGCTGGAAAGCGATTTATCGGAACCAAGAGGCCGAGCGATGAGGAGCGCTGGAGGCACGGCAAGGAGGGCAGGCAGTGTAATGCCTAAGCCAGTTATGTAAGCAGGGAAGCACGGGGTGAAAGGACGGCAGGACGCAGCGGGACGCGTGGCAGCCAGCCTGGCAAAGCCCCTAAGGAGCTTTGGCTGCCCCGCCGCTGGGGCAGGTGACGGCAGCGCCGCTCCGGCCCCGCACCGCTCCGGAGCCAGCCCGAACCCGGAGTCAGCCCGGCACCGGAGCCAGCCCGGACCCGGAGCCAGCCCGGCACCGGAGCCAACCCGGACCCGGAGCCGGCCCGAACCCGGAGCCAGCCCGAACCCGGAGTCAGCCCGGCACCGGAGCCGGCCCGGACCCGGAGCCGGCCCGGACCCGGAGCCGCACCGGAGCCAGCCCGGACCCAGAGCCGCAGCCACCGCTGCTCTGCCGCGGGCTTTGTGCTCGAGGGGGAAAAGAGTGGAGCCTGCGGGATGCTGGGGGAAACAACAAAAGGGCTTTGGTGTTTTTCTCTGCCATCTATTTCGGGTTTTAATGCTGGTTTTGCTTTTTCCCCCCCTGGATTCGCTGCTGAAGTGCCCACGGACAATGAGACTATTGAGCATTTACTACAGCGTGAGATTAGTTTGGGTTTCAGTTTCTGCTGAGCCAGCTCATTTCCTTCCACATTCTTACACGAAGAGATGCTAAAATATAAAAGGGCAGTCAGCATCATAAAGGCAGAAAAAGGAAAATCCTTCATACAACAGCATGAAGTTAAAAATACTTTTTCACAGCTTTCGCCAGAGCCATTCAATAGCTTGCTCTGCCATCTAATTACATTACATTAAAGAGGCAAGATACTATTATTTTTTCTTTAGAACAAAAAAGCCACAAACACATACACACCTCAAAATATCAAAAACCCAACCAACCGACAACAAAACTGGCCAAACTAGCCAGATTAAAAGAAGTGCTAAACAGAAAAACAGAAAAATTAGTTTTGTCCCCTCCCATCATGCATGACTGCAGTGCTGCCTTCAGACACCAAATTCAACTGCTGTAGCAATTAGTCACAAAATTCAAGGCGAGTTGAAACTGCCAGAAACACCAAGGAACATCCCTGTGCTAGAGCCAATTATCCCCCCACAGAGGCAAACCAGCAGATGGATAGCCTGCAGTTCATAAAAAGCCATGTTGCAGCAGCAGCAAGGACGAGGCGATGGCAGCCCTCACTAAACAAACACCCGTTCCTCGTGCCACTGCTCCAGTCAATGCAGGAGCATTGGAGCATCTCTTCCCTGGGTGCTTTGGTGCTCAGTGGCCACAGCCCGGAGCATCCCCACGGGGCCATGCAACAGAGACAGAGCCACCAGGGCTGGGACTTTCTTTAGGGAAAAAGGAGGTGGAAAGATTGCCCAATTGCACCACACCAGCCATGTTTCTCTTTCTGCAAAGTTGCATCCATCAACTTTATTCTTGCTCAGTCCCAAGTACGGCAAGATGTTTCCCCATGCAGTTCTGACATTTGCCAGCTAGATGGGTAACCTGCAACCCCTCTAGGCACTTTTTAAAGTACCTTTTACATGCAGATGTAATATCCATTTTCCTCTAATGCTTTTAAAATGCTTCTCATTAGCCACCCCAGATAGGCAACCCACTTCTCAGCAGCCCATACCTTCCTGGTGTCACTCCACCTGCCCACAGCTGAACCTGCAAGCACCATCTCCTCCAAGCTGGGGGAAAAAATACATTAATATAGGCCAGAAAACTGAGATCACAAAGGACCAAAGTCACTGATTCCCCCATTAGGTTGCTTCACTGCTCGGTGCAAATTTTTCCAGGAGGTTTCTAAACCTCTGAGGACTACTAAGCAGTGGAGTATAAATATGCAATACAAATACAGAGACGTTGGTAGGACTAATGACACGAAATCAGTGATAAAATTTAGGAGGATTTTCAGATAAATCTTTCCAAATCATTAAATCATTTCTGGATTTAAGGCAAGCAAGGTGAGTTCATGGAGGTTCAAACAAGGTGGAGTAAAACAAATTTAGCTCATATGGGTAACATAAATGTCCCTGCTGGCAGCTTTGGGCCAGAATCAGGCTCCACAACACCTTACTGACCACAGCCTTGGGGAATTTCAATTCTGTCTGTAAAGAGCAGAGAAAATGATACAACTTCCTATTGCTTTTGTCAACTCATTCATAAACAATTCAGTGTTATGAACATTTTCATCACCTGCACATTGCCTACAGAGCATCATTAGGTTTTCTTTCAAAACAAACAAGCCAAAAAAATGTAGTACCCTTCATGAAAGATTAAACTCCCAGGGCAACTCTTGACAAACACAGCTGCACCATCCCTTCATCCAGGAGATGCCTTTCTCCCTTCCCTGCAGCTCTCCCAGAACTGGCTCAGCAAACCACCCCAGCATCCACTGCTCCTCCCTGCCTGGAGAGCAGAGCCCTCTGCAGCTGGCACAGCTGGTGTCACAGTGTCCTGGTGGCTCTCAGGCCCAGTTTTGGCATCAGCTGCACCATCCTAATGCCACACTGGGACATTGGCACAAGAGGCTGCCACTATATTATACATTTTTGATGGTTTCACCATCTCTCTCCTTGTTCACCCATTTCACCCAGACCTCTAAGCCGTTCCAGACGTCTAAACTACTCTCTGGGATTTAGGGTTTAAAGCCAACCCCTTCCCTCACTGCCAAAACATACACTTGGGACTGATGGAGGACCTAAACATTCACCCCACTACAAATATTTATGGGTGTAGAGGGATTTCGCGCAGCCATCCCAGGCGGGACAGACACCAGCTGATGGCAGTGTCACCTCCCAGCACCCAGAGAAGGGTCAGCCCCACGTCACCAGCCCTACTCCCCACTGGCTGCCCAAGAGGGTTGCTGGCTGCCCTCCATCCACCCCCTCACCTCATCCCTCCAGATGCCCTGGGCTCAGGCAGGGGGGTCTCCAGGCTGGCCTGGCCACCCCATCCCTTCAGCTGCTCCTTCGCAGCCCTGTGTGAACCAGGAAGCGGAGGCGAGCCAGCAGTTTATTTTTAACTTCTTTTTTTTCCTCCCTTAAATAAAAAGCAAAACCACATGCATAAACCACATGTTCATGCTCACTCCACCCAGTGACAGGTTTTACATTTTGCATCCTTCCAACACTCAAAAATTCCTGGGCAGTGACGTAAAGCAGACATCACCCCACAGATTTCCATGATGCCCCTCAGTATCCCTGTTTTTACACTGGCAAAATAAGAGTCTCTCAAACACTGAATTAACTCTCTCCATGAAGCAGGCAAAGCCTGGAGAGAAAGCTCAGTGAGAGTGGCTCTGCTCTTAGCTTGTCTCCCCCTCTCCCTCCTTCCCAAAAACTATCCAGGACAACCAGGAGCACTGGCAGAAGTTGCAGCTCACACTTCCAAAGATTCACTGCAGAGTCTTTGGAGAAAGAGCTAGTGTGGGATTATGAGTCCCTTCCCATGAGTTCACAGCTTTGAATCCCAACTAACCAGAAGTTGGCTCGTGCTTCTCTTCTGCAGCTCCTCAAATGTCATTACTTGTGACATCTTTGAGTGCTTCAGATAAACAAGTTACAGGATCTCAAGCAACACCCTAAATTTTAGTTTCTGTGGGGCAGGCAGGTGGGAAGAGTTAAAGGGTTTCCCAGAAGCTGATAGTTTTGCAGTTCACCGGCTGAATTTTTGGAGCTAGGAGCAGACCACCCATTCACCACAGGAAATTCTGGTACAGCATTTAGCTTCCCTCAAGGGTAAAATAAAAAGTTAAAAGATCCTCTGGATTTTTCCAAAATGTCTACTGAAACTTCACCTTCTTTAAAAAGAAGGGGGCCACTAGGTCAGCATAGCTTGAGCAGCAAGACTTCTGAATCAGAGACAAAAACCTTCAAGGAGCAAATACGTCAACACAAAGACCCAGTTTGTGCCCACCATCTGATGTGGCTATACATTCAGGCTCTAATGGCAAAATTACCTGTTTTCAACTTCTGTTCAAAGGGAAACTCCATGCCAGCACAGTGCTACTTAGACATGAACATTATTAATACAGAAATGCCTGCTTCAGAGCTCTGAAAACACTAATTAATCACAGCACTGGCTTTATGTGTGATCATTTGCAACTGCCACGCCCGCTCTGCACCACCCTGACATTGTTGGCAACGCCTCATCCCTGGCAGAAAAACGCCCTCACTACTTGCTGGATATCACACTGCCTGGGCAGCAAGTGTAAGCCACCAGTTTTGATGAAAACAAACTTGAGAGAAAAAACAAGGCACTTGAAATCATAAGAAGGCATCTGCCTCCATTTTAATATCTCCCTACTCACTTTTACCTCCAAGACAAGAAAAATTAGGTGAGTTTGCACAGCAGCTCAAGGATGAACTGGACAGCTTCAAGCATTACAAGTCTTGAAGACATAACCTTTGCTCCATAGCCTCAACAATTATGAGATGAATACGAAAAGGTGGGAGCGAAGACGGTTGGGTCACTCCAACCACTATGTGCTCCTCTGCACTAGGATAAAAGGTAGATTCAGTGCAGCCTTGCCGGTACCTTAATTAATTCAAAAATCCTTTGGAAAAGCTGACAAACATTTTTGGATATTTTAGGAAGCAAAGCTGAAGTGGAACACCTTTTCTCAGTCCAACCTAACAAACACATGGTAAATTGTTGGCTTTGGGACAGCAGATTATGTTAGCTAACAACCATCCCTTGCTTCACTCTTGCTCAGCCCTCTTGGCCCATCTCAACCAGCCAAACTGGGTTTTCAAAACAGGTCATTATTGGTTGTTGCAGGTGTCATTAGCCACCTTGTCCATGCTTTATCCAATTATTATAGTGCCCAACTGGCACCCTCTGAAAAAGCACTAAGGTCCCTGGTGCCAAGTTTAATTATCCCCTTGCTTAAGAACTGCAGGTTATTTTACACAGTGAGATGGGGAGGTGTATTTGCTGGGTGAAGGAAAAGCCTTATACTGCACCTCATTTCCTGAAGGAGACTTGAATTTAAACCTCCTTAACCAACCAACCACGCTCTTCAAGGAGCAGTGTGCTTATTGCTAGGAAGCTTTGCAGAAGCACTGCAGTCAGCTACAATTTCCTTGCTCTGCAGAAGCAGCATATTCCCCTTCCCACTGCCTGAGGCTCTGCCTCACCTCTTTGCCAGTGGGGTGCATTTGAAACTGCAGTGACACCAGCCTCCCGCTCCCTTCCCACACGAGGCCACCCAGAACAAGGCAGCTCCCTCTGTCTCACTGCAGGGGGGGGACACGGGCACCCCAGAGAGCAGCACCAGAGGGCTGGAGCCGGCTGCCAGCCCCCTCAAGGAACGCTGGCACAGAAACCCCGTGCCAAACACTGTCAAGTTCCCAAAGGAAAAGCATTCAAGTGTCAAGACCTCTCCTTCCCAGCCTCCAAAGAATCCTACAGATTTCTCCAGCAGCCCAGCTGACTGTGTTTATTGCTGCCTCCTTCACTTTATAGGTCAACATATACCAGAGAGGCAGCAATTCCCAGCTAATCAGATTTCTGTGCAGACTGACAAATAGCTCCCACTAAGAATATAAAAACCCAGTAAAATCAAGGGTCTCTCTAATCAACTCACTTGATGCAATGCAGTAAGCCTGCAGAAAGCTCATGCACTGTGTTAAGACATTGCATTGCACTTTGTGGCAAGATCTCGAGGGGCTGGCAGCAGAGGAGGGACCCTAGCCCAGGCCAGCGGCTGAAAGGAACATGTTCGTTTTTGTTCTTTGTGCCCCACTCAATGCTATGTTATTTTGAAACTAATTCAGGGCAATTTCTTGACATGCCATCAGTGTGTTTGCCAAATGCCAAAGCTTAAAACCAGAGTGTGAGCACACACTCACAAAGGAGGTTCTTGCTCCACTGCTGGACTATCCCAGACCAGAAACTTCTTATAGGTGAGTCTTTCCTATGTCCCCAGGCAGACCCGAAAAAACCACGAACTAACATTGCTGATGGGGTGCATAAATCGTCTTTCCCATGAAGACCAAGCACCGCGCCTTGTTACAGACCCTACAGCTCTGCCACATTCTGTCCCTCCAAACTCCTGATCCCTTGCACCTTACCCACAAAGCTCACTCATCGCTGAGAAGAGCTTCAGAAATTTAATGACATCACTGACATATATATGGCACCCCTCCTCTTCCACAGCAGAGCTCATGGGGACAGCAGGGCACTGCATGCCCCGGGAGCCAAATGGCTGAATCCAGTGAGTCGGGAGAAGAGCACATGATGTGCAGAGAGGCAGGTGGAAAATCACGACCTCCTCCTCCACAATGACCCCTCAGCTGGTCTTAGAAGATGACCAGGATTTCCAGCTAAAACACTGGAGCTCTCAGAGGTCTGGCACCAAGTTGCTGAGCAGGTAAAAGGGACGGCGAATCTGTCAAGGTCCCTGATTAGGTGTGAAAGAAAAGACCTGTGCACACAATACTCTTATTGAAGCTATAAATAGTCCCTCTGCACCAAAGTTGTGCACACTGTATTGACACTCCTGACTTAATAGGATTTCCTAGGTAGCCCAAACCAGCTCGGGCTGCTGCAGGGCAGCCTTGCTGAGCCATTTTCACAACACACGCATACCACTGTGCCTGGGGGGAGCATAGGGGATAATCCTGTGTTTTCAGTGTCCTGGTCACATTAAGGCAGGAAAAGACTCGGAGAAACTCCTAGAGGGTCATAATGAGTTTGCATGCACAGCACAATAGGGAGAACATTTCCAGGATGGCCTTTTCTATGCAACAAGCTTATCTCCCAGCTACATTTCAGAACTTATTACAAATGCAATTTCTTTCCTTTTATATTCATTTTTACAGTTGTAGAGAAAAATAAAAAACAGTGCTCTGATAAAATAAATAATATAATTTTTATGTCAAATAATGTAAAACATTATTTTCCTCCTCAAGTATGTCATGCCAGTTCAGTTCCTGTAAGTAAATTAAACCAGTTCTCCCACTAATGACTCATTATTGTCTTCAAACAAACATGCAAGACAAGAATTTAAACATCTCTTATACTACTATATTCCTCCTAAAGAAATCCCACCCTGTTTGGGTTGCTGTCTCTTAACCTGAGAGGCTGACCTAAGAACTGTTAACCACATAATCTTTTACTGTAACATTTCCACTACATCTCTTTTGCCTTTGTGGTGCTTAACAGCCTGCCAGTGATGCTGGGAGTCATGTCCGAGTTTTGCCCTGACCCTTCGAGCCTGTACAAGATGTATCCCCTGCCCTTGGTCCCGAGGATGGGCTGCACTGCTGAGCCTGTGCCCTCCTTCCCAGGCACAGCCACAGTGTTGCCTCACCCGGCCCTGCCTCACCACTTCCACCACCTGATAAAGCACTCCAAAACCTGCCCAAAAGTCAATATTTACCCACCCATGCCCAAAATGTGCAAGTACCAAGGGCATAAGTACCTGACTGCATAGCTACTCTGCTTTGCCCTGAAGCTGCAAGGGTTGGGCACCACTTGGCTGAAAACATCACCCAGCACCTTGGGGCCTGTGTCCCAGACCAGGAGGCAGCAAGACTTTATGTTGCACAGATGAAGAACAAAAAGATGTTTTCTGGTGCCTTATGTCATTCCCATCACCACTGCTTCACAGGCAAGTTTCCTCAGCAAGAAATGACGTAGGACAGTGGTCTATTGCATATTCCCTGCCAGTCCCAGATTCCTCCAGCTGCTCCATCACCACAAGCAGCACAGGAACCACGCAGGGCCATTGTGCATGCCCACCCACGTGCTAAGTATTGCACAGTGCTGACCCAACCTGCTCAAGACAAGCTCTCAATCATGCCTGCTGCTCTGGCTATGCTGTGTCTCCAGGATTTAGAGATGCAAACTCTGTGCAGCACTTCTGTGTTTTTCTGGAACGACATTTGGCTATTCAGAGCACTGAGAATTTGTAACACAAGAAGAAGAAATAATAAAGTTGACCTCAAGCTGGTTCAATACACTCATTCTGAAACTAAAGTAGCTAGAACACGGGGCATCATTTTTTCCTACCACAGTGCTAGCTGTTATGGAAAATGCAGCAGTGAAGAAAAGAGCTGGCTCACGAGCTAACATTACCTGTCTGCACCTCATCTGCTCCTTCAGAATGCTCCGTGCGCCACAGCAATGATGCACTTAGTGCTTGCATGGCTATCTAAGAACCCCAGGCAGAAGTGATTGCAGAGAGACATGGAGTTCAAAATTTCATTAAAGAAATGGCTATAATACAATCACAAGCCACTCAATGCACTGGAGGCTGAATGTTGCTAAGGAAAATTATGAACCTCCTCCTGCAAATATTCTTATCTACCCACAACAGAGAAAGAGCCAATAGTGTAGCAACATCTATATTCAGCGCATGCACTAGAACAGAATAAAGTGATCATTAAATAGTTTAAAACAAAGAAGATAATAAAATGTAATGAGCCTCAACAAACCAAGTGAAACAGGGCTAAGAGGCTCTACCAGCTATGTCCTGCACTTAGTCACCTCTTAGGAAACCCTTTGTAGGAGATGGAAGGACAATCATCTCGCCAATAGCTTCCACACTGGATGGATGATAGACTCCTTTTGCAAAACCCATTTTCTTTACTCTGCACAGTGGACAATTCAGCTCAAGGGTAAGGATAAAAAAAAGCAGAAGGGGAGGTAGGGAAAATGCTTGAATGTTAAAATAGGCAAATTACTGAGCTAGAAAATCTAGATTAAATTAAGCATTCCTGCAAATGTGTAATAGAGAAACGAATGGCTCCCATCTGGAAGCTCAGCAAATTAACTTGGATGCTGGTTAAGACAACAGCACCAGAACCTGCTTCCAGAAATGTAAATATCCAGTGTGCATTTGCAATCCAGTCACAGGCTAAAAATACAAGACAACTCGGAGTGGAAATCTGATTTTGTGTCTACCCTCTTAATGGGAAATAAAACAATAATTCTTTAGCCACAGCAATCTGGACTCATTTTTCCTGCTTGGAGAGATGCTGCAAGAGGTCTCTGTACCAGGAAAGTCTTTCAGCTGCTTCTGATTGCAAGGCCACCACTCCCGTGTCAGAGGCCTAACTCTTCTCCATTGTATTCCACTTCCCCATCTTTTCCATCCTGTGTCCCCTGGCTGCTCCTCCATACTGTCCTCAGGTCTCTGTTTATTTACACCACTTCATGTGCTTCTTCTTGTTAAGAGTATTGTAGTTCCTTTTTCCCCCAGAGGTTTATCTCTGGCCTTCCAGTAAGAGAAGGGCTCTTGTTCTCCATGTGCAGATGGAGAGCTCAGCCACAGGCATGAACCAGGCTCAGGACTAAATTTAGCCCAGAAGAGGATAGTCCTTCTGCCAGTAGACCACAAAGGCAATTTGGAGCAGGAGCCTATTTTAGATGTTCTCTGGTGGTGTCTACCTCCCGCCAGGCTGGAGAGAAAGCCTGGGGAGACCAGGCTTAGACTCTGAGCATCATGCCTGAGGACCTTTGATACTACCAAAGGGAGGAAAAGCTATTACAAGTTAATGTCATCCATATGGTTCAAGAGCTGGCACTGGAAGGGAAGTTTTAGGGTATTCCACCACCGGAAAAAAAGGACATTTCTCTGTGTCTGAGACATGTCCTTCCATGATCACAGCAGGCACAGCCAGGAGTTTTAAACTACAGAAAAAAATCACCTCTAGAGACAGGATAATAAGGAAAATCAGTTAATTCCCACATCTGGTTTTAATAAACAGATAGAAGGATTGGTAAATGTGGGCAAAAAAGCGCATAATATCCAAACCTAGGAGGGTAAAGAGCGTATGAACATTAATAGCAGAAGTCAGATAGGATGTTAGATAATTAGCCAGAAATTCACAGATGACGAGTAAGAAACAAGAGCATGGATTAACATATTGATACTAGGAGAAAGGGCACTGCAAGAGAAAACTCAGGGAGCGGAACAAGAAACTCCAAAGGACTGCAGTAGTATGGGGTCAATACTGCATGGAAGAAGGAGGGACAGCAGCACAGGTTATCCCACACCCTACAGAGACTGCACGGCAGTGCAGAGCAGATTGCAAGGCCCATAGCAAGACAGAAATGCCAACAGGGCTTATCTTTCTGTGGGACTGCAAGTTCTCAAAATACTCAACTGAAGAACCCACAATTAACGTAACGAGCTGACCACAGATATTCCTGGAAGCAGAAGACAACAATTGTAATCCTCCAGCTGCTGAACTAGAAAAGGGCAATTCTAATTTAGACACTGTAAATAGCAGTAAGTGCTCAATAAAAGCAACTCTGGAGGCAACTGTAATCACGGAGAGGTGATTTAGGGAAGCACAAAAACTCGTCTTTTCGATTTCCGATAAGCTTTGAGGAATCCAAGAACTCGGCATGGAAGTCAACTGGACTGAGGTGCTCAAGTACACACTTGTAAGAAGCTAGAATGTCTGCATGGCAAAGATGGAAAAAAAAAAAGTTGGTACTGATCAACCTCAAACAAAGTAAGGGAGATATCTAGGGAATGAGTCCCAATCTAGCTGGAGGAAAAGAAAATATCACTAAAAAATGGATTTTTAGGAACTAAGCAGAGTGTATGTGAGGAATGGAAAGGAAGGGCTGCTCATCAAAGACAGCTGTGTGAGAGGTCAGGAAACAAAGGGATGAAGTGAAATTGCCAAAATCAAGCTGAATTAGATCATGCAAACAGAAATAAAGAGCCAAGATCAAAATGTTCCTCAATGATACAATTTTTTTTAAAAAAAGAGTAAGGAAAGTGGAAACTAACAGCACTTGGCTGCTGTATCTTAAAAGCACAAGAAGGGAGAGGAGCTTTTGCTGTAACTGCATCAGGATGGGGAAGAGCAGATGGAAAAAAATAAACCCATGACACAAAAAACCCCTTCAAATTATTAAACAGCCCATGATCAAGTTGAAATTGAAAGTGTGGCAGTTTCTGGTCAGGGGGAGGTGAACACCATCTCTGCAGGGCTAGCACCCAAGAGGAGACCAATTTCTTTGGTCTGAAGTCTACTCCCTGCTCGCTGTAACAACATTTGCATGAAATCTGCTATTTTGAAACATGCTGACCACAACCAGCTCACAGAGAAACCTAAACAACAGGAGGATGAGAGAATCTCACAATGTTTGCAGAAAAATACCTTAAAAATAAGACTAAATGGGATCAATTGCCACCTGTAGCCTCATCCCACAGCACCCAGAGGCAAGGGTGCTCTTGGTGCTCCCCTGGCATCCCTTTTCTGACCTCAGCAGACGTCTCCCACACTTGGAGGTTTAGAGGAGGGGAGACTGCTTATTTATAAGCACTGGTCATTTGAGTAATTTTTGAAGAGGCATCAAAGCTACTCCACCAAAGCAATAATAATCTATTACTGGGCTGGAGCAGTCTGTCTCACATTTACCTGCTAAAATTTGGTAGCAAATGCATTAAGACCAAAACAAAGGTTTGCTCTGAATAACCTTAACAAAGCACAGATATCTCCCTGGAGCTCACTCCCAAACTTCAGCATCCTGAGCAAATGCAAACTACATAATTTATAAGCCCTGCAGGACTGTTTCTTCCACTATCTGGAATTAAAAAAGGTGGTTCATGTACCAGGGAAATCTGGGACTGTAAAAGTGGGCAGTAGGAGCCAGTGTTAAAATTTTCTCATTCTCCAATGAAAGTGTTGCTGTCTGAGAATAGAGTTGCCTTTAAGGGACAAGAGAATATTTCCAAGTGCAGACAAAATGTGCTATAGCTTCACCCAGTCATGGTCAACCATGCACACAGCAAGTGGCTCTGAGCCTGATGTTTACTGAGAGTTAAACTCGAAACGACGCAACAACAGAATTGGCATCACACAAGCCAGAGAAGCAAACCTATTATTGTCCAGAATTATTATTACATTGTATTATTAACCAAAACAACTTAAGGAAAAGATTAAGAAGCTGTGAGTTACCCCATGACTTATGCCCAGCTCCAGTGCTGCTCATCGGCTCCAAGCCTGCTCAACAGGGCCCACAACCAAATGTATCATGGCTATTCAGAGTAATGAGGAACAGCTTAACCTCTAACCTCAGGTCACATTTGAGGACATCTCTTTAAACAGCAAGACAATTAAAACCAGAACTAGCACACAGGCAGGCCCACAGCACCAGCAGGTGTTGGAGGTTTCCTCTAAGTCAGTTTTCTTGATGCAGCATGGTACATAGCATTGTGATTTGTAGCTGTAAAAATGTTAAAAATTTACAAGTTTATAGAATGCATGAAGAACCAAACTGGAATCGTTCCTGTGGTCTTGCCTTTTCTCTCAGAAATGATTGGATTTTACAGTGTTTTGTCACCTCCCCATATTCAGCTGCAGATTCGACTCCTTATAAGCATGAGAAGCTCTCCCTCTCTACATAGCCAAAAGCAGAGACCATCTGAGAAGAAAACCAGGATATAAGCAGGTATTCCCATTACAAGGAGTGCTCCAGACAATGAGATGATCAATGAGTATTTTCACACCTGATGCCACTAACACTAAGCAAAACACTTGTGACCTCCCATCAACAAAATCTTTCAAGTATCATTATTTACCCAGATTAAGCATGCACTTAAGTGCACAAATAAATCCTGCCAACCCCAAGATAATTTAAGCATATGCCTCAAATGAAATACAAGACTGAATATTGTGGCGGATGGCAGACTTCAGATCCTTTCATTATACACTTTTCAGTGCAAGACAGAAGCACAGTGCTGAAGGCAAAGGAGGAGACTGAAAAAGAGCCAGGCCACACATCACAATTTATTTTATGGTCAGTGTCTTATCTTTAAATCAGACTTGCAGGGAAAGAACAGCAGGGAAGAGGCTCAAAAATTGTTTCAAAGACACTATTGCACTGGCTGTCTGATAGTAGATTAATCATTTAGTGTCAACCTAGCAATAACTATAATTGTTTTGGAAGACATTCATATTGCAAAATTGTAAGTGCATATAGTAACAGTGAGTCAAGTCGAATCTAACCCTTTTTCATTTTACATTTGCTTTTAACATGTTTTCTCCAGTACAGAAAGAACCACCTTAAAGGAAAAAACCCCACCACGTAGATTAAGGTTTATTGATTACCCAGACACTAATTCCAGTCCAGATATTTGAGATGCCTCCAAGGGGAAAGGAAGAGATGGTATTTACAGAAACTGTTTCTAATGAGAAAACCTTAAGGCAAGGAAGGTGAACCTGAGAGCAATGAGTACCAATTTTATAGAACACAAACAGCTGTTTGCTCTCGTAATTGCATTTGCCCTTCCAACTACAGTCCCTATGCTCTACCTTCCTCAGAAACACCCACTGCTAGGCAGGGGTGGCCAAAGCTGGATTACATCACTGTAACTCTCAGGAAAGTATGTTGTGACTTGCTTAAGCTCACTTTTTCAGGGAAAGCCTTAAGTTTATCAGTTTTTTAAAAATGCTATAAAAATAGTGTCACAGAAGGACTATCCCTTTTTGCCCAGTGATTTGAACAGAACTCTATGATGGACTATTTTATTTCTAAAACAAAACCCAATGTCCCAAGCAGCTAAGTTCACTTCAGAGAGGGCACCACGACCAAGAAAATGACTTTTCTTAGAAAAGAAAAGAGAAAAAGAGAAAAAAAAAAAGAGAAAAAGAGGGGGGAAAAGAGAAAAAGAAAAAGAGAAAAAGAGAAATAAAAAGAAAAAGAAAAAAGGCTAGTTCTTCCAAGTCTTCTCCTGACAAGCCAATTTTGTTGAAGGCAATGATGAAGTCTCATTTGTTGGCTAAAGACCTAAGCCAGTAGGACCTTCACATGGTTTTCTGCAGGCAGAAGACACTCGCTCCAGCAAAGTTAATCCCTGTCACACTCCTGTGTCATAGCCACAGGGTGCCAAGGGTGCTGAAGCCCCAACACTTGGGGGAAGCGAGGAACGCTGACCACACAGCCATCACAGCTCCTATCAGCCCTGGCTCGGCAGGTACTGATTTGCCTTCATCAAACATGAAATACCTGCAGTTCTTCCATTGTTGCAGAAAGGGAGCTACAAAAAAGTGAACGAGCAGAAAGCAACTACAGTCTAAAGAACGCTCTGAACTGAGCTACAGCTGAGCTTGCATGAGAAGAGGTTTGGGTTTCATAGACAAGCAGCAATGACAGGAGAGGAATTAAGTAAACAGACATTTGCCAAATATAACTTTCAAAAACAGTTTGTCAGAAAATGGCAACTTTGGTGGAGTGAAGCAATAGGACGGAACGGACATTCTCACAGCATCACATTTTTGTTTAGAGAAGACAACCAAGGAAAAAATAAATACATTTTGCAGATGGTCTGTCTCTGAGTGGCCCCAATAAAAGCTGCTGTGCCCTGACTCTGGGCCAGCCACATTCCATCTCCAACTGCACAGCCTGCAGAAGCATTAGCAGTAATTAAGAAAAGCCAACTGTAGTGATAAGCCAGATGTCTATAAAAGAAATACATTCCGCACTGATACGGATTTTTTCTTTCAATTTTTGGTGGACTAACATGGTACACTCCTTACATAGTAATTTTTCAAGTGCTTCACAGGTATTCCTCCAGCATTGACTCACTGAATCCCAGAAGGCACCCTTGGCATCACTCATGCCAGTAGGTCCCCAGGGGAGCACCAAAGACTTAACGTGAGGTCACCATGTAGATACTGCTCTTTCAAATTGCCATGCAAGTGTCTGAAGGCACACTTCCTGGGAATTGGCTGCGATCTCACAAAAAGCATCGAGAAGCACTGATCTAGTCCAAAACCTTTTCCTTCAAATAATTTCTCCAAGAATTTTGGAACCCAGCCACCACCCATTTGGCCTATACCACCTGCTTGCAAAAGACAGGCAACCCTGACACAAAAGCCTCCAGAGGACAAGACCCCCATAGCCAGAAACAATTTTCTTCAAACAGGTGATGTTTTTCTACTGTTTTTTTTACAGTTTTTGCTATGGTAGAGGTAGGATAGGGGAATTTGATCATTTTGTGTCATCTCCCTCTTTGTACCATATATAACTCAGTGCTCACTTGTGCAGCTCACTGAAAGATTAGCTGGCTCGTTCAGACAGGCCAGGGTAGACTCTTAAGACGTTTAAGTGATTTGGGGCAGGATAATCATCTGTCTCCTCCCTGCCCACAATTAACTGTTCCACGGCCCCTGTCTGTGCTAGGGCTGGGCATGCTGGGGAAGTCAGCAAAGCAGAGGAGCTGAGCTCCTTCCACTGTGACTGGAAGCATCTCTTCTCCCTCAGCTTTCAGTGGTTTAAAGAAGTTGTCACAAAGGGAGCAATTCCCATCGATGATCCCAGGACCCTGCTTATTCCACCTAAAGCTCAGCGTTTCAAATGGCAGGGAAATTAAACAACAAAGCTTTGCAGTAAGCTAATAAATCGTTATGTATCTATGCTCAGATGGTTGTAAGGAGCATGACAAATTTGAAACAGCCTGCAAATTTCTAAAATTAAACAGTTCTTGGTGTTACAGAGGTCAGCCATCTGTTCAAATGTTCATGCTTTAGTAACATAACCCTTCTTCTTCCACCCTTCTCTCCTGACTCAAACATACTCCCTAGGAAAAAGAGAATATGACTCCCTAGGAAGAGGAGAATATGGCTGAAGTCACCCCAACTGGACAGCCCTCCTCTTCCACAAAGAACTGCCCACAGAAAGCACATGGTTAGGGACAGACTCTGGAGGTAAACGTGAAAAGTGGTGAAAGAGTGGTATGTTATCCAGGTCTCACAGGGGAGCCAAAGCCTGCAGAGAGCCATGATTGCTGGTGACATTCACAAAAGAATATGTTAGGTTCTGAAAGCTCCACTCAACATCCCTGATGTGTCAGGAGACCTCTGGCCCACCCTCCATCCCATCCTTCCTAACCTCTGCTCAGTCTTGCAGGGCTCCTAGAATCATTAGGGAGCACTTCAACATTCAGCTTTAAACTGCAATCCCATGACAGTGAGAAAGTGAAATATGACTGCTCTCAACAGATTTCACATACATTTCTAGTGAAACTGCTTGCTTTATAAAATTGGAATTAACTGGAGTTATTCAGCAAGCAAGGCCAGTCCCAGGCCAAAGCTGGGTTTATAAAGAAACAAGTGGGTTCCAAGTTTTATATGGTATGAAGAGATATGACGCAAAACAACCAAATTCTGCTGTTTGACAGCCTTTCACAGTCTGGGTTATTCTGTCCTCTATTCTTGGTAATAAAAGGAGGAACAAAAAGCCATGAGTTCTGATGAAGGTGCAGAGTGAGTGGGACAGGGAGACAGAAGCCAAACAAGCACTTTCAGGAAGAAACCAAGCTTGGGCAGGGGAAAAGCAAAAGTTAAAAATATGTGAAAGTGGTTGACTGAGAATAGGCCGGTCTTCTGCAACCATCAACCTGCTCAAAATGTGTCATCAAGGAAACTGTCCAATGCATTTCAGATATGGGGAGCCACTGTCCGTCAGGACCTCTGGCATGAAGGAAAAGGCACAGCATGCATCTTTAGACCTTCGGCTTTAGGCTGGGAATGATGTCCTCAAAGGAGACAAGATAACACTCTGCTTTATTGTGTATAATTTTAAACCAGTAGGAGTTGGAACAGGTTTTGATGAAGACATTTGGATAAAATTCTGTACAACAGAGACATTGTGCAGAACTACCTACTGGGTTAAACACTAAGCTGAGTTTAGATGGAGAAAAGTGTCTCCATACTCATTTGCAAGCCCTTCTTGGAACAGGTGTGAATCCTTGGTATTGCACATGGCTTAATTCGGGGGAATAACAGTGAATGAATTACTGGAAACATTGCCATTCATTATTTTCTAACACCTCCAGTTTAAAGCCTAGCAAACACTTTACAGCTTCACCTTTGGGATGAATGTAAAAGCAGCACTACAGCACCAAACCAAAATATTTTCCTGTTTTTTTAAAAAAGTCAATAGGACCTGTATTATTTGAAGAATGGCAGCCTCAGGGAATCTGTTTCACTGCAAAACCATTTAAGCAGCTGTCATTAGTTTAAAAGCCCATTTTTGTTTAACGACTGCTGTTTCACATACTCCCAATACCATGCATCATAACTGTCATCCCTAAACCTTAGATTTATGAAAGCATACAGCAGCAGCATTATACTCAGGGGTCTGCTGATATTCCCATTATTAAACCACTTCTTACAAGTTTTGACTTGCATTTAGGTGTAACAAATCCTGCCTTCTGCATGAGTGCTGTCATGGGGGTGGATGCTGCTCCATTCCCCCAGGGTGCCTGGGTGTCCAGGCAGAGACATCTTCATCCCCAAATGGGTCATCTTGCAGAGCTTGGGAGAAGGATGCTTGAGATGCAATGAGAAATAAAATAAAACCTTTACATTTGTTTAGATATCCTTTATCATCATGGGAAGGATTCAGAAGGGATGGAAAGCGTGGTAAGGCCCACTCTCCTAAGTCACACTTTATCCAGGGAGCAGAGAAAACACATGGCTGGAGTGGAACACTACCACAAAGCTGTTAAACATCTGGAAACAACTGAAGAACCAGACAACCTGCAAAACCAAGCCCCTTTTCCTAGAGTCCCAGGCTATGATCTTTAAAACACACTGATTCAGGAGGACACTCTGAAGTCATTTCCCAGGTACCTCACAAAATATATAATTTAGTACCTGTCTGCTGTGAGATGCCTTTTGCACCTGCTATCTTCTATCAGTCCTGCGCTCAGCTGCCACTTTGCAGGTAAATTCATCTCCCACTATCTTTATAGTGGAGAACAGGGACCATTCAATCCTCTTACCTCACTCTGTGACTGAGGAGCAGACTCTATGAATGACACTTGGTCAAACTTAAAACAAATAACCAACCAAACCCCAAGCAAAACAAAAGAAAAAAAGTTCTTTTCTTCAGATTCAAAACCGTTAGAAAACACTTGAAAACTCAGGGAAGGTATTCCTGGCATATTCTGAAACCATGAGCCCAAGATTTTACATTCTGAAGTTTCTGTTTTCAGACACTTATATTAATATCTATTGTGCTCCTTGTTACTGTGTTAAATATTTCACCATCATTCAGAGAGAAGGTATTTTTACCTAGAAAAAAAATTATTTAAAAACAACCTGCCTTAGTAATTCCAGTATAAATTTTCAGAATGAGATAATTAACTATTCTGACAAATAGGCAGTAACAGTAAATAACAAGCAATGAGACATGATATACACCCACAAGGATATGTGTCTTAATACTGATGTATTAAGACATATATAATTTTTATATAAGACAAAGTAATATTTTATATTAAGACAAAATAATTTTGATGGTAAATCCCTTAAATGAAATTTAGTCCCCGAATTATAAGAAGTAACATTTTTTCTAAATAATTTTTCTCGTGGCATTTCATTGAATAAAATGACAAATTATATTCCCTTTGAAATTCAATGAAGGCCAACGATTTTTGGTGGAAAGAAAAATTTTGTAGTTTAATCCATTTCATTTTTACAACATTCCATTTACTGATGAAATCAATATTGAGACAACTAATTCTCGGGCTTTAGCATGTAAGATAGCCAGTCAGCAAGCACCTAGCAAAGAAAATCTCTCCCAGCACTCCTGCACCAAAGCAGGACCACAGCTACAGCTGGGATCTACAGCCCAGTCCTCTTCCAGCTCTCCAATCCTGTCTGCACTTGAACAGAACAGAGCAGTTTAGTCGGAAAAAGACCTACAATAATGATCTAGTCCATCTTTTAATTAACATAAAGAAATTTCTCTCTTCCTTCTAGCATGGCTGTGCTCAGACCCAGTGTGCATCCCACATCAAAATTATCTACGTATTTTATTATGGCAAAGCTGGCAGTTTATGTTCCTCTACCCTAAATGGTGTAACAGAGATCAGACTTTACCAGCTGATTACCGTACCTAACACAGCTCGTGGTAAGCAGGGAACAGGACTGTGCAAAACCTGGCAGTGGAGCTGCACTGGCAAACCCACAGCATCTTCTCACCCCTTCAGTGCATGTGCTGTGCTGCCCACCCCGAACTGGGGAGCACGCAGCCACTGCCACTGGGGTTTTTTCTGTGTAATGTAGCTGTCAAGCAGTTATTGAATGTTATGCTGCATTCCTGGGAATTAAGGAGAAGGCTGTAAAAATCTCCAGTGTTAAATGCCTCCTTCATTTCAAATGAAGGCTTGATGGGGACAGAAATGCTCATTCTGCATCTCTATGTGTTCACACTCACACAACTGCAGACCACGCTCAAGATAACGATGGGTGCTTGTGGTAGCATTCCCACCAGGATCCTGCTGCCTTTGAGTGCCATGAGCCAATTACAGCAATTAAGCTGCTCAACAGCCAGGCTGTCCTGGGATAGAAAGACCAGGAGGATGCCCATATTCAGCCTCTCCATCACCTCTCCTTCCAAAGGCCAACGAAGGCCAGAAAGATTCCCAGAAACTCCTCCTCAGGAAACAGCTCTGGAGCAGCCCTGCATCCCAGTGAACCCGGGAGGTGGCAAGTTTAGGGGTGGCAATGTCCTTTCTGCTGAGTTCCCCAAAAAGAGTGCTGCATCCAAGCAGCTGATGGGAAACATTCCCTGGGCTACTGTAACTCTCCTACACAATTCCTAAATCACCAAAGCAGCATTGTGAAGTAGTTTTTGCACCCACCACCTCTGCAAACCATGCTGACTTTTTAGTGGTAACTCCATTCAGACCCATTGCAAAGGAAATTAATTTGATCAGCTTCATATTTGTCCCTATTCAGGAAAATCACACCTCATCTAATTGCATTCCCTTTTCAAGAAAGGCCATGATTTTTTCCCCTCCCCTCTGGAAACACAATAGCTGGCAGTCTATCCAGCCTGCAAGGATCCAGCTGGACAGACATGCTGTCTGTAGATATTTCTGACTGCATCCCTTAGCCAGCCTCAGTCCTAGGATGCATATTTATCTATGCATTACCAGGGTACCAAGCTGCTACAAGGTAATGAGAAGGAGCTGAGCAAGGTAAGGACCCACTCCAAAATACCATTTTTTAAAATTAAGACTGGTGGGGCCTGATATAAAAGCCAGCAAGGTGGAGGGACAGAACTGCTGGTCATGGGAGGTCTCATTTGCTTGAATGAGAAGGCGCCTCAAGGGCTTAGGTGGGTGACACCTACTGCACCCCCTTGGTTACTGCCCAGGTAACTCCACTGAGCATCCCCAAACCTTGCTTCCTCTTACACCAAAGCCCCCCACTTACACCAAAGCTTCTCCCAGCAAGTATCAAGTCCCTCACACCATAAGCCAAAGCACCCTCTAATTTTATTCCAAGCCTGACCAATGCGATGGAGGTCACAAGAAAATTAAAAATTCAGCAACTCACTGTAGAGGAAAGAGAGGGAAAAAAAAGTGTCGAGTTCATGATTAATCTTTGCAGCTCTTGACATGGACAGGATTTGTACAGCCATGTTGATTTGTTATAAAAATAGTAAATCGTATTACACCCATGCTGCAAGACCAAAGATTCACAACGATACCTTAATACAGCTTAAATAAAAATAGCACTACCTGAGTCAATCTGAGCATGATAATGCTTTGTAATCCCACACTCTTAGGGGATGAACAGTTGTATAGCAGTGAATCAACACGAGATACTTGCATTAGGAGACACTCCTTTTTCATGCTATATAGCAACGTCTCTATAAAATGGAGAAGGCAGGTGGTGTTTGGGGGAACACAGTGCACAATGGGGAAAACAGGGCAATTATAGAGCCCCATATCTTCCAGCTTGGAAATCTTGGCTAATAGTTTACTTTTTTAAAAAGGAAAGCCTGCTTTTAAATTTTCCCCATCACAGTAAAGAATTAAGGAAAGAGTTTGAATTTTAGAAGTTTTTGAAAAGTGAGCAATCCCAAAGCTTGTGTGCCCTCATACAGAAAATTCATTCATAAAAACAAACACAGATGAGCAGCAGTGTTGCACAGTCATTCTGGGTTTTTTTCTTAACATCCTTGAATGAGCAAACAGTGTATATGGAAAGCAAACTTGCCATAAAACATAGAAAAGTCTCAACAGAAAAAACATAAGTAAAACCTATTTGTAATAAAAATGTAAAAGACAAAGACTGAAATAGCAATTTTTAAAGGTGGTTAAGGAAAAAAGTGGAAGCTTTGATTAAGGACACATTAAACCATAATGAATTATTTTCAATTACTTTGTTACATAAGCTACTCACAAAAGGTACTTCATTTGCTATTGTGCTCCGCATTCATTCTTTTTTAAGACACATTTTCCAGTTAATTGCACTTCTATCTCCCCTCCCTGCACCCACGGTATAGCTTCATGTATGGGAGATATCTGGCCCTGGCAGCTCCCTCGAGACACCAGGGAAAGGTATCAGGAAAAGTTAACAGAACTGAAAGGTCTCCCTTTCCCCAAGAGGACTTGAGTTTGAATTCTGAAACAAGGCAGATTCTCAAGGCTGATGATGCCCAGGGGAAGAAGAAAACAGCCTCAAATTCCCACTTGTCTTGCCTGCTCCCTTTTCCTCTTTTACCCTGGTGCTCAGACTGGCACTGCTGCTGGTTTTTTTCTTCCTGCAGAGCCTGAATGCTCACAGGAAAGGTGATCCCATGGGACCTTGGCTATGGGGACACAGAGAAGGCAGGGCTATAGAGAAGGCACGGAAATGCTGACAAGGAGAGCAGAGAGGGAACCATGCTAGAAGGTACTGTGACTCAAGGATGAGGAGATCCTGGTGAGGGGCTATGTTCTAGTGATGGAGGAGATCCCAGAGCCAGGTCATGGGGAGGTGCCCATGGCTTTGCTCTGTGCATGGAACACACAGCATGTTCCCAACAAATATCCCAACACCAGTGGCAGGAACATTCCCTGATTTCCACATCTTGCCACAGGTGATCCTGAGATATGTTCAGAAGCTCAACCCTCCAGTACTTCTTGGAACCTCCCATTCAAGGAGACCCTCCTTCCCACAAACACAAAGGCTACAGAGATTTCAACTCAGCTTTCAGTTTAAAAATAGAATGTTCCTCAAAGCCAGTTTGATAGGACAGATCTGTCAGTCTGGCTGCAAAAAGTTTTGTTTTGACGTTGCATCAAACACAGCAGCTCTGGACCAGAGAAGCGAGGAGCCCTGTTCCAGCCTCAGAGCCCCATGCCCATGCAAGCAACAGGCAGTTTCTGAAATGATGTTCACACCATCTCGTGTCCCATGCTCTGCCTTCCCTGGCCATGGGTCACAGCCACTGCTCCTCCAGAACAGCACAGAGGTTACAGCAATGCCACCACCATGCCCCCCCTGCATTGCAGCCGGGACAGAGACAGCCCTCACAGCTCCAAGAGCCCTTCCCACACCCCAGCTCCAGCCTCCCAGCACAGTAAGCCCAGCAGCACCCCGACACGCCGAGGCACGAGGCCCCTGCCACGATTGTCCATCAGTGTCCCGTGCAGAGGGCACAGACACGGGTGCATCTCCCAGCGCGTGTCTGCCTCCCTGGCCTTCCCTGCCCAGAGCTGCTTATGTGCTTACAGGCAGAAACACAGGTAAGCAGCTTGCAGCATCAGGGCCTGTGGTATCCCAGCAGGAGAGCACCCAAATGCCTGCTCCCCCTTTCCCTGGGCAGCACCCACACTTCCAGATGTGCTCAGCTGGGGTAAAATTCAAGCTACTTTCAGGCACACTCATACACGTTTTTATTTCATACTTTATTCTGAAGCCGTCCATGTGCCACTGGCCACACACTGCATTTTGGAAAGTGCCCATCAGGTTCAGCACTGGTCTGCCTTCAAATCTGTCTCTTGCTACATGTTAAACATGAACTAACACAGCCAGACCACTGTAAGGCTCCATACAGGAGCTGTTACGCTCTGGAGATGTACCTTCATCTGGTATGGATCATACAAATTCCCAAACTGAAATCACAGATTTACCCGAACTTGAAAAGGTGAGGACGAATATAGACAAAGCATCAGAAAAAGTGATGTACAACTACCCAACAACTCTAATCTGTGTTAGCAAACGTGTATCAGGAACCCACGCTCCCCCAAAAGACCACAGGAGTTTCATGCTTTTGAAAGCACCACCCAAAGGAATACCCAGGAGAAAGACATATTAACTATGGCAAACAGTCTGGAGCATCAACAAGTGGTTTTTTACTCATACCCTGTTCAGGTGTTACCTGAAACAAGAAGAGAAGACAAGAAAATCCAATTTTAAGTACAATTTAAAGAGACAGTTTAAAATTACCTGGATTTTACATACAGGGTATTACTGTCATCCATCTCATACTCCCTTCTATCCTCAGAAGAGTTTTGTTTCATTTTTCAACCTCTCAAAAAAGATCCACTGAATATTCAGGTCCAAATACAGAAATCAGCAGTACAAACCATGCAGGGTTACAACACAGATCCCATCATAGCAGCAGGGCTGGGGAAGAAGAGGGGGTCATAAGCTACTGCTCACAAGAGCATTTTGGTTAAAGGCACATGGGGATTCACAATTTGGCCTTGTAAAACTCAAATTTTAGGAACGTAAGCCTCAATACAGGAAATAAGGATAATGCAGCTTACTAAGGGATGTTTTCTTTGATGAAAGATGTAGTTGATAACACATAAATTTAAGGGGCATTAAGTAAGCCCCTTACAAACACAAAATAGCCATTTTCTAGTCACAATGAACACCTGTTTAGGTTCACAGACATGCCAAATTCCATCATCCTCCCCAGCCCTCAGAAATTACCAGTGCAGATGGCTACATTTCAACTCTAGGGACACTTCAAATCAGCCTGGGACCATGTGTATCAAAAGGCATCTGATGTATGGGAAATACACAGTTTTGGAAGACAGAGAAGTCCATTAGAGGTTTGGGGCATTCTGCCATAGTTCATTAGTCAGTCTGAGCACAGAAGAGCTCTAATAGCTTGTATCCTGTGCACTAGGGAAATGCAACGAAAGAATGAACTTCCTGAGAAATTAATGGGTAATTATATAATTTGGTTAATCTCATGGGAAAGAAATCTAGAATTGAAAGAGGAAACAACATATGTATTTCTCTAGAAACAACAAAAACAAACAGCAAAGGGTGTCACAGAGCAGAGTCCCAGCTGGCACCGTTGGAGAGATCACCTCCTCACCTCCGGCAGAGGAAAAGAAATTGCACTGATTTACATCAGTGTAAGAGGTGGCTTTGCACCTGCAATGGCACCTCATTGGCAGCTCTTATAGATCTCATCCTCCTGCAGCTCTTGACTGATTTAATGTTTCACTTACTCACAAATATAGAACCTAATGAGGTGCATACAAATGAAATACGTGGAAGTCTTGGGTGCAGGCAGAACAAAATCAGTCACATGTGGCAGAGATTAGCATGAGTTATGCAGCTTATTGAACTCTCTGGAAGTTGCATTCCTTTAGATTTACACCTTTGGACAGAACAGAAAGGAAAAAAACCCTAAGGTTGCTTTCTGACACAGAAAACACCGCCCTGGTGGAATGTGTAGGTTTTTAGTTAAATGTACATTGTAATTCATAGAGATTTTCCCTAAAGTCGGGTATTTTTTAAAATGTACAGTTAAAAAATTCTTTTTAGTGCAAAGGTAAAGCTTAATATTTTGGTGCCAAACTCCTCCTCGAAGATTAGCCCTGCCGGGTTTAAAATTAAAGCATGCCATTAACTCAGCAAATGCAAACTTCTGCACTCAATGCAAAAAACCAGTGCTTTAATTTTCTATTTTTCATTTAGTTTTTCTATTACTAATTTAAAGAATGCCTTGAAAGAAGCAGGCTCTGAGAAGTACTCACCACCTATCTTGGAATCTCTTCAGAGAAAGACCACGGGGCTCAATTACCTGGAAGAGAAGACACAAACCAATCATGCTTTACCTTTCAGCTTTTCTTTAAGTGACAATCTTCACACTCTTGACCTCTTCAGTAAAAGTGACCTTTCCCAGTTGAAAGAAAACAGAATTAGTCTAAACATGCAGAACTCCTGCTGCAGTTCTTACCCTACACTGAGAAACAGCTTTGTTGTGCATTTGCATTTTATTATTTGTCCTGAAATAAGAAACATTTCCATGTTGAAAAATGCAGACTTGTCTTCAATTCAGACCGTAAATTCTTCCAAGGATCAATAATCTGTTGAAATCACCCTTCTTACTTTAAATATGTTTTTGTAAAAACTCATCTTTCAAAATAAGCACATATCAAGTTCAGATTCAGGAAGTTGGCTTGGCTCATACCACAGAATATTACTACTCCAAGATGTAAAAACTGAAACAAAATACATGAAAAATATGAAACAGCCGGGTTCAAGTTTTCTGCAGCCACTAAGCATTGCTCTGAAAGGTTAGAAATCACTTTGCTTTCACTGAGCATGTTTATCAAGGAAAAAGGTGTAATAATTTGCATCCCATCAGCATCTGTCAGCTGTGAATACTGAGGGTTCATCAGCCCTTAAGGAGTCACAGACGAGAGCATCAGGAGCGAGTTCACCTCCTCCTGTAATTCCTAATCTCTCAAAATCTGTGGATTAGAAAATCGAAAGCAAGTGACTTGCTCTGATTCCCACTCTCTCACAGAGCTGACCACGACTTTTCTCCACCACCAAGGCCAAGCTCAGCTGGGGAAAATTCATCTCCTCCAACTAAATACATCAACTTCTTTCCTGCCAGATCCCTGTCTGACCCAGTAAGCCTGTGACTTCTGCAAACAAAATCCCACCATGTCTAGCTCCCAGGTGCCTCAAGCCCACACCTAATGCACACATTTGCTCTGCCCAATGCCAAACCCCAACCACGGACATCCCAGACATCACCAAAGCCTCCCAACAGCCTCCTTTGACACTTCACCATCCCCACAGGAAGGAGTTCCTTCCTTTTGTGATACCCCTCACATTCATTTCCCCTGACCCTAACCCCTACAGACACAGGGTTTCATATTTCTCCCCTTACAGCAAGCTGCCGCTGTTTGCTGACACTGCAAACTCCTCGTGCCAATCCTTCACCTCCTCTCCAGGCCAAACACCCTTATTCCTTCCCATCTTCCCTCTTGAGTCCTGTTATTCAGGTCTTCACTGGCCTTTTTCTTTTTCTTTACATCTTCCCTCAGGTGCAGAGCCCCATGCAGGCTTTAGTACTTCAGCAATGCCAAAGCATCAGGAGATCCCAACACCGGGCACAAAGTCTATCCTCCTGTTGGTGGAAGCATGTGTCTGCTGCTGTTGGGGCAGAAAAAGCAGTGTACAACCCACCACAACCCCACAACAATATTCAGTGGAGGCCCTCCAACCACCCTGAGTATTCTGTACAGCCAACCCATTCACCAGAGATAACTGCGAGCCTTTTGGTGAGAATGATGGACCCTCCAAGGTCATCTTCTGGTTCTGTCCAAAGCTACTTGAAAATTTAATAACTTCCTCCCCCCAAGTACTTGTAACATGCCCTAGTTTGGTGCAACTTGTTGAGTCTGAACAGCATTTTACCAAATGCATCAATTACAATGATCCATGCCACTTTTTGCCAGGGTCCACTTTTGGAAATCCTCACCCAACACTGCTTCTGAGCCTGACCACACATGGAAGCTAAGAACAGATCATGGTCAGCACACCTACCTTGCACCATCCATAAGTTTCACCAAAATTTCTTTTCCTTAGTTTTTTTACTATGAATATCAAAACAGTGCCAAAAACCTAACTAGGATTTGACTAAGTAATATCATCCACTCTTTTTCTATCTACAGGACCTGTTACCCTGCTCCAGAGGGTAATTAGGATGTCTGACATTATTTGTTCTAAGCTAACCCATGCTGTTACTCATAAGCACCCAGAAGATGACTAGGTGGGAAATAAATTATTAACTTTCAGAAAAACACCGTAATAAAAGTCAGTGACTCTACTGCAATTCCATCTCCTCCTTTAAAAAAAATTAGCATTATATTTTTTGCTTTTTGATTATTATGATAACCTCACAAATTCTCCACAGGTAAACATCAAGAAGAAATTGAAAAGAAGTCAAGTCAAGCAGCCAGCTGAAATGCAGCTCCTTCTCCAAATCACAAGCACAAAACAAGTGTCACAGAAGAGAGGTCAGGGTATCCTTCCCAGAAAAGGGGTCATCCCCTGAAGGTGCCCTTGCCCCTTGATGACAGGTGAGTGATGCTGACTGAACGGCTTTTACTGAAGACCAACCTTCCCACATACATATTCCCATCATCTGGGGGGCAGTTTCAAACCAACTTCCCTAAGGCCTACAAAACCTGGGAGAAAAAATACAGAGAAAGAGAAAACCCTGTAAGTGCGTGCCCCCTTAATGACTGTGTTCTTATTTTATCCTGGTAACTTCCCTCATCAGTGTGAGTTTAAATTACGTTCTGCTCCCAGGAAGCACATTCCAAGACACCATGAAATTTTCTGTTACTCTTGAGATCCCTGGGTAGGCACTCATAAATGTTGCAACCTGGCAGCAACACAAGCATTTAAGCAAATCATTGTAGATTCAATGTCTTTTTATGACAAAAACTTAGTATCCTCATCTTAGAGAGTGATGGATGTTATCTCTCCAAGCTGCAAAACAAATGAATCCCAATGGACAGACAAGGTAAGGACTGAACTTGGTCAATGGCAAAATAAGAAACACAACCCACAAACTCTTTTGATTTCTCTTCTGTGTTGCTGCTACAAAATGTTGTGCCTTCTCAATCCAACAAACCAAATAGTGCAATATTATTTGGCCATATTTAAATGCTCAAAGTAAATGGAATTTCACAGCCCAGATGCTAGATTTTGGCATCCCAAAAGACTTTCAGGGATGTCTGAAATCATACAAAACCTTTGCTCCAACCTGCAGGAGCAGAGGGTAACTGGACAGCACACATTCATTTCTGTGTTTACAGTCCACGCAGTATTACAAATTCAGTGACAATTAAAAGTATGCTATAAATGGATTAGCAGACAAAACTCATGGTAGAAATTCAATTACAAAGCAGAATTAAAGGAAGAGATGTCAGAAACTTTTGGAGGCTGAGCAGGAAGAGGTGAACATATCAGTCTACTGTTTTCAGAGCTGCTAGCAAAAAGCTTAAGAAAACTGCTCCAAATAATCATATGTAAAGATCATCCTTAAAAAAGAGCTTCATTAGGAGATCAGAGAAACCAAGGTGGCAAATTATTTTTTCAGACCACATTTGTCTATCTGACAGGGGTAAAACTCCCTCTGAATGGTCAGACATCACCCATGGGTGAGCACAGCAGCTCTGCGACATCCTGCAGAATCCTCAGACAGGCCTTGGCTTGCACCAAAGACACTGCAGACACCTTTATATTTCTTTTGTCTTGTTTTTCAAAGTTATTTTAACCCCATTCCTTTTCTTTGAGTCACAGACATTATATTTTAAGCAGATTTCTTTCTACTTCATGGAGTAACCTCAAGTGTTGTGGGCACTTTTCTTCCTTTAATGGTCATTATTTTACCCTGCCCTGCTCTAGTCTCCATTTGCTCCCCTTTGGCTGATAGTATCCTTCATCAATCTTGATGCCAATTACCAATAAGGCCCTCCCACACCTCCGAGGTTCAGCTTTCATAACTGCATTAAGACAAATCAATACTGTTATTAACATTGCCACGTTTGTGGATGGCGTGACCTGCCTGCAAACGCCGCATGCAGCAGTGGAGATACTCCCAGGACTACATGAAGTCTCCGCACTCCCTTATTGGCAATTTCTTTTCCTGACTGAAATAGACTCTGCTATTTTATAAATATGGGGTGCGGTTCTTCTCTGTTTTTCTTGTAAATGCAATCTGATGAAGGCTTGTAGGATGCACAGTTTTGCCATCCGCTTCATGTGTGGGTAGCAATACTCCATGGACAGCCAAGAACGAATCGTCCTGTCACTTGAGTTGGGCTCAGCGATCATTGCAGGACCTTTACAACTGAACTGTTCTATTCTACTCTAACTTTTCTCCAGTCTCCCCCAGCCAGCTCGCTCATCACTCACCCCCCACACCTCAGCTTTGGCTGTTCGCTTCTACACGTGCTTGTGGATGCATGCAGACAGCACGTGCAGCCACGCCAGCACCTGCGCTGGTGACCAGCTGCCCTGCAGTGTGTCCACTCACCCTTCCTCCAATGCAGTCTTTTCCCACTCGCCTCTCGCCCCCTTATCCTCCCCATCTTTCACAGCAGACCCATGACCCCCCATGCCTGGAGCCCACCCCTGTATGATTCTACCCACAGTGCAAGGAAACTCCTAGAGGGCTCTGGGGCCCTACATTCCAGAAGAAGCGTCAGTCAGTTCACTCTGGCCATCAAAGGATGGTCACCACCCAAGCGCACTGCCAACCTGACTCGAGAGAGCCCAGATGCCATCACAGGCTCCTGGGCAGGTTTTCCAGCCCTTCCTGACCTCCAGGGTGCTACAACTAGAGAATTAGACAATGGCTAATGTAAAAGCTAATTCAAGTGTTCTCCTCAACACCCCACTATGGCTGCAGTGCAGAAACACCTCGGACAGTGCATCACACCTGAGAGGCTGGTAGTGCTGAGACATTGATGTGTCCACAGCATCGGCTGCTGCCCCTCCTTTTTCTGCCTCAGATTCCTCCAGTGGCACCTCTTCCATTACCATTTCACCTAAGCAATGTGCTTGCAACACCCCCACCAACTACAATAATAGCAATAATGCCAGAGCATGAAGGAAACACCAAGCACTGACAGTATCAGGAAACGGCAACAGGGAGGAGTTCAAAACATTCCTCGGAGGCCGTGTATGCTTACTTGGAACACCTTCTACACCTATTGACTGAACAGCTTCAACAGGCTCCCAGGCTGCTTTGATTTCACATGCTGTAAAGCAGCCTGCATTTTTAGAAGGTGTCCAACTCCTGCCAGCTCACTGCCTCCAGGGTTTCCCTTCCACAGTTTACTTAGACAACCTTCCAACATAAATTTTTGCAACCTGAAGCCTGTTGCTGTATCACTACTACTTACAAACTGTTCACAAAGCCACCCTGACACTGCTTGGTGAATTTAACCTGTAATAGTGAAGTGAAATGCAAAGCCAGGTCCACCCCTCAGCAGGGAAGAAAGAACAAAGAATTGTGAACATAGAATCATAGAATAGTTGGAAGGCACCTTTAAAGATGATACAGTCCAACACCCCTGCAATGAACAGGGACATCTTCAACTAAATCAGGTGTTCAGAACCCACTCCAACCTGACCTTGAATGTTCCCAGGGATGGGGCATCTATCACCTCTCTGAGCAGCCTGTGACAGTGTTTCACCACTCTCATAGTAAAATATTCTTCCTTACATGTAGTCTAAATCAACCTTCCTTGAGTTTAAAACCATTACCCCATATTGTACCATTAAAAAAAATCACACAACAAAACAATCTAATTCCACCAAAAAACCCAGCTTAAAACAAATGAGAGTGGATCTGCTGAGTGTTGCAGGGATGGGGGTATCCTGTTTTCCTTTGGTTTCCCTTGGCACTCAGGCTATCTCAACAAGTCCTCGAGAGCACAAGATATTCACCTGGGAGCCTAAATTAAACTCTCCAAGTGAGTAAGAGGCTAACGTCTTTGGAAGGCTGTGACTTATGCTCCTTCCCAAGCAGGAACATCACGCCTTAGCAGTGAGACATCAGAGCTGGGCTCACAGAAGCCAGAGAAATCCTACTGAATGAACCCATCTATTCCCTTAGATTTTTCCTGTGGGATTTTAGAAAATGCTCCATGCTGCCCTACACATGTTCATTGCATACCTGCTGTGCTGGAGCTCCCCTTACATCACAGAAACACTTGGAGTACACTCCAAAAAAGTGGATCTACATTAGTAGCTTAGGTCTGCAGTGACTAACTGTTGTTCCACACCTCCAAAAACCCCATTTTGAGCATTCCCGAAGGTTTATTTATTGAACACAGCTGCAATGTGGTAGTTAAAATATTGACAGCCTGAAGCCTTCTGTACAAGAATCTTATCTCTGACTGATGCTATCATAACAAGCAGTTATCCCTGCCAGATTCAGGGAAATAACAGGGAAATCAACAAAGCCAGAAGAAGCTCATGCAAAGGAGAATCCTGCATGCCAACCAGGCCTCTCATGAAATACATCATGGGCTACACCGCCACAGATTCATCTCAGTGGAGGCAGAAGCAATTCCTGCAACCCAGAGTTCCAGATTGCATTTCTGCATTATTTATCAGTTTTGGCTCCCATCCCTCCTGACTTCCCTTACTGAATTGCAGGGTTGGTTTTTTTACCCAAAAGGCTATTGACAAATGCCACATACTGCCTGGACTGACTTGCACTCAAGCAATAAACCTACAGCTAAACAGGGTACAGGCAGTTGGGGACAGAACAGTGCCAGTTATTTACTCTATTTCGTCTTAAACTTCTTTCCAATACAATTAACTAAATTGTGCAATTACACATTCATTGGCCAGGAAGTTTCTCTCTTCCTCTTTTTAGCCTCCTTTTCAGTTGCATTTCCCTGCTTCACAGGATGCTCTAAACTAAACATTACATTGAAGTTACACAATAAAGATTTGGGAGGGATAGAATGAATGAGGAAGGTCACAGGAAGGGAGGTATCTGCTAAAATAAGATTTGCTAAGCAGCTACACAGGACCGAGTGTCAACTGCCTTTTATTAAAGGAGACTGTAATTTGCATTAGTTAAGCTACCAGATGGAGGGACATAAGAGAGCAATAGTTGAAATAGTTCAAAAAGTTTCCAAGGACTGAATGAAGCCTGAATTAATTCAAAACTCAAATTACAATGATATAAGCTGTTATGGCAGAGCCAAGGTGCCTCACATAACCTTAATCCTCTCTACATATTGAGGTTATTTTATGCTACATAAAACCACACTCCAGCTACAGAATATGCAGCTGCATTTAAATTAAGTTTATCACAAACTAGTGCTCCTGGGCAGATCATTTATTCATTTAAAAAAATCTACACACTCTCATCTTTAAAAGGGGAAAACCACCTTGGAAGTGAAGCAAAAACCAGATGTGCCAGTGTCTTGTTAACCTCCAGAGAGCTGGGAAAGCAACGTTAAGTGCAAAACTTCCTACACACATCAATCACAGCTTCAGAGACTGTAAAATATCAGCCCCAGGTGACAAAGGTTTTTCTAAGCTGAGGGGTCTTCCCTGCTCCGCCAAGACAGGCAGCCCTCCTGCAGCCCGTGCTTGCTTTGGCACAGGCAGTCCCAGCACCGCCAGGGCACGTGCAGATGGGCTCAGCCAGCAACAGGGCTCTCTGGAGCAAAGCCCTCCTCAAGAGCCACAGGGACCCTGGGCTGACAAGGCTGGAAGTCCTCTTGTCTTTGTACTTGGTGGGAGCCACGACCCGAGAGAAGCCAAGCAGCTGGAGAAGTCTGACCACCCCGACGTCTTTGCGACCTGTCACTGTCGCCACTCCAGTTAGGGAGTTTTACCCTTTCCTTTCACCCCCTTCTAACAATTAAGCACTGGGTTTAAATGGAGGCTGATATCATGAGGAGGAGCCTGGCACCTCCATGGCTTGACGTGGGCAGCAGGGTGAGATGGGGGAGGAGAGGAGACGAGCAGTGACAAATTGGCCCCTGAAAGCCCCCAGCACACCAGCCACGGGCTGTGGCCAGAGACACAACCTGGCACAGAGATGTCACGGCCACAGGCAGAGCTGGCAGTGGTGCCAGCCTTGAGTAGCTCAGCCTGTGGCACCGCTCTGTCCCAGCAGCTGCACATCCTCAGGCCGGGCTGCATTCGAGCCCGGGGCATGGCACGGGGAATGTGCTCGCATGGACAGCGGCAGGCACGGCATTAAACCCCTCACGGTACTCACACACCGCTGACAGTTCATCTTTCTGTCTAAGGCTACTCCACCACAAGGCACGCTTCCCACAAAGCCCTGAGCAGCCATTAATATTCAATAGTCAGCCCGGCCTTCTGCATGCGTACAGCTCAAGAATATCAAAATGACCACCAAAATGTTTTTGCAATGCTTTCCTGGAACTGAGCAAGCAATGCAGAGCATTTTTGTTAGAAACATGTCTCCCCACCAAGCATAAAAAGCCATCAAGCCCATTAGTGATGCACACAAGACCCCAGCCCCAGCAATGGGCATCAAGCATCTGAAAACAAACCTTGGCACCAAGTTGCAGCTAATCCAAAATGTCCCAACACAAATGGGACTAACCAATACCTGGCTGTGAAGCTCCTGGTGCCCAGAAGGTGATAGCTCAGCCAAATGCTGAGGAAGATCATCCTTGAATGTGTCCTGCAACAAATCAGAGCTCTGGAAACGGCCAGCAAGTGGACCTTCATTTCCAAACCGTGCCTACTGAATTTCACCCATAAAAACAAGCGCTCAGTAAATTCAGCTGTTCCTGGTGCTATCAGTTCCGAACAGCTTGCCTCACTTAAGGGACAGGACTTCTGGAAAGCTACAGCACACACCATGTGAATAGCCTGCCAACAGCCCCCAGCAGGGGCCACAAAAGAGTGTGGAACACCAGGAGATCTGAGAGAGGAGAAATCACAGTTGGTATGACTGAGCAGATCAGATCTGGAAAACCCCATGTACACAAAGACATCTTGTCAAAAGAGAGACAGAGAGGTCCCCTGCTGTGACAGGCTCAGCAATTGCATCCGTCCTCTGCTCTGGACAGTCCAGCAGCACCTCGGCAGGTGTCAGTGATGGAATTTTCCCCTGGAAAGATTCCTCTCTTCTTTGTGGCTGGTAGGGAGACATTGCTGGAGTCACAGATTATTCCTCCAGAAACTGCAAGCTGCTTTGGAGGGCTGTTCCATCTGAACAGGATGAGATGAACTCTGCTTCCTTGCAAATCCCACTGGGGTCAGGAGGCTTCCCACAGGGACCAACCTGGCTGGGAAAGTCAGCCTGCAGGTTCAGGGAATCCTTAAGGAGATAGGAAAGGAGGGCTAGAGAATGAATTAAAATTGAAACATGATCTTTTCCTATCTCCAGAGACAAACACAGCCCTTTGTAACAGAGCTTTAGGGCCAGATTGAGGAATGAATGCCATTTTAAGAAGCGTGACACGAGCAGAACAGAAAGTTGTGGCTGCAGTCTACAGAGCTGAATCTCATTTATTTTCAGACCATTACCACAGCTCCAATTACCCTCAGCTGGAATGAAATCTAATTTCCATTTTAAAAAAATTATCTTTTGATGCATCTTCTGACAACGCTAGAAGAAACTCTGACTGGTCCTGGCAGAGCTGCTGCTCCTGGGATGAGCCCGGCCTGGAGGAGCGCAGCACCTCAGGCTCACACTGTGCTCCCCAGGGGCACAGGCACCTGCAGTGACCAAACTCCTGACATCCAGAGCAGGTCTTCAGCCATCACGGAGGGTGCAGCACGCAGTGAACCATCCCCAGCCAACGAGCAGAGGAACCGCCTGAAATGGTCTCCACAACTGATTTCAGCCCGTTTGCTTCACATCCAACCTAAGCCAAGGGATTTGCCCTGGGATTTGGCAGAGTCAGGCTTCTTGCACAAGGAGTGGTCTTGGTCTGCCATCCTCTACCTGTATGCAACCATCCAGGCTTCACTGCACAAAGCCGCTGGAGAGGCTGGACACAAGCACATGCTCATTCCCATTTAAATGGTTCTGGATTTCAAAAACACATGTGATTCCACGACTGTCAAATATCTCTGTTTCCAACCCACGTTTTATTTGGCGTAAGTGCCTCCTTTAATAAACTCTTACACACAGGAGCACCCATTTTCTGGAAAGCTTCCCAGAATCCCTCTGAAGCAAAGCAGACATATATGAGCTCAAGAGCAATAAAACTCAGCCCAGCCAAAATCATGGTGTATAACCACAGAGGGTCTTACATGCTGACCCCATTCTCTTTCTTCCCTCTCCTCTTTACAGCAACTCCATTTCTCTCAGTACAAGAGCTTCAGCAGCATGGACACCAGGGAGGGGAGATCAGAGCGGTGACACAAGACACGGGAGTACTGACTGTTGAAAAAGAATCTTGAATTGGACACGAGGAGGAAGAGCAGAAACCCCGTCTTGTTCCAGGACGCTGCTTTGATCGTTGTGCAGAGGATGATGGAAGGCAGCTGCCGGTGACCCCACTGGCCGGGCAGCTCCTGCCAGAGCCCTGCTCCCAAGCTCAGGTTTCTGCTGCTGCCTGCCCTTCAGCTCTGGCGAGGGTGATACAGGGTTTTCAAGCATCTTCTAAGATACTGAACAGATGTTGCTTCTAGGCCCTTTCCTAAGCACTGCAAAGTATGCTTGCTCTTATTTTTTCAACACACATTTCATAATTAAAGTTGGTGCTAATGGTTATGCATCCACAACATCTTTCCACGTAACTCCCACTCTCCTCTCACACACAAGCAGCTTTCATCCAGCAGCCCCAAACTGCTCTACAAAGAAAAGTCTGCTTCTCCCCAGATAAGTTTTAAGAAAGAATAAGTGATTTCATTTGGAGAAACAAAATTTACCTGCTAGAAAAAAAGCTTCATTAAAGAGAGAAAGGAAAGGATGCCCCACAGATGCTAACTGGCTTTGATGGTGGCTTTCTGCATTGTGACCAAACCAGCAAGCTTTCTCCCCTCACACAGTGGGCGAGCTGCCAAGAACAGAGCATCCTGCGCACAATGCCCTTTTGAAAGACAAAAAGAAACCTGAAAAAAATCCCTGCTACCTCCGAGCAAAGAAAAGCTCCTTTCTGCACAGGCTGTGCGGAGCAGAGGTGAATGAGAAGCGCTCGAGGCCGGCTTGCAGCACGCCCACACGCTGGCTCCCAGCCCCCTGAAGGCATTTCTTTTCCGCCCTCCTCCCACCGCCACCCCCGACTATTCTAAAATGACTTTGCATGAGCCACGCGCCAACTTCCAAGCACCAGCACCACGTATTTCCTTATTCCATGCCCAAGCTGTACCATCCATCACGTTCGTATTTTCAAGAGATTACAAGAATCTGGGATTCGCACACAAGAGACACGCACATGTACATGCTGCCATTCCCAGACAATTCGTGTGAAATGCTTCTTGCACTTCCATTGCTGGGAAGTGCTTTCCCCATGCTGGTATTCTGCATGGTTGGGGAATCAAAAACAAACCCCTCTGCCACTCTGACAAGTCCACCGGTTAATTCATTACGATAAACCCATTGTCCAAAACAAAAACATTATTTAATTGCTAAACCAGCTGCCCAAGTTTAGCTGTTGCTCTTGGCAAACACATCTCAGTACGCCTGTTTTTCAGCAAGTATCTCTGTAGGTGCAAGCCATGCCTTCCACTCTTGGTGTGTCTCTGTCACCCAATCCGCTGTTTTCCAACCCAAATGGATATTTAAAGGGATACCATCAGCTCAAACACCTCTCTGAATACATTAAGATTACAGCAACTGAAATACTAAGAAGCATCCTTTCTGACCCCCCCCACCAAGCTGCTAAACGTGCAATTATCCAGCTGCACTCTTCCCCATCAGGCAGCCTGATTTCCTTTAAAAACAGAGGGCAGAAAAATAAAATAAGGTTAAAACATATTTGAAGGAATCACCATAAAAACTGGCAGAAGGTCTCAAAGGCTGATGACTGAACTGTGAGTAACTACAGCTATGCGCAACTTTTCTTGCTGCTTTTTTCAAGTAGATTGTGCCACTTGAGACAGGCAGCTCAATCACTGGGAAATACATTGCATGCAAGGGAAGAAAAACGCTGGCCAGGTTGTAGCTGGAATCTTTTGAATGGAAGGCTGCTTGGCATGGGCTTCCAAGTATCTCAGCTAACATGGATCATCAGGGAGAATTCCTCAAACTACTTGCTGCTTTCTTTGATTTTAAAAAGATACACACCTACAGGACAGGAAACACTGAAACAGCCCGAGTACCATTGCCATTTCTTTCACACCGGTTACTCACAGGTATCTACAAACCTACTGTGCAAATGATAAGCAGTATTTCTTAATAATAATAAAAGTATCTTTATCTAGAAGAACAGCAATATTTCTTAGATTACAAGACTGATCTGCCCTGCCCCCCCAACTCCTGCCTTTTAATTCCAGCACAATCAGAGTAGAAGAAAGCATAATTTATCCTGCAGTCGACCCTGTGGGTCTTCCAATCATTAAGAAACATAACACCAAACTTCCAGAAAGGTCACATTTCCAGGAGATTCAGCTGAAAATTCTCTCCTATCCTCTGAGAGGTAAAGGAGCTCCTCATGGAGTATTTATCCCTGCTGTTCAAGGATTCACAATTACTTTGCTATCAGAGCATGACAACAGGCAGAGGATATTTATCTGGGGAAGTCAAGAAATGCAGAAATCAATGGGTTAATTAGCAGGTTAGCAAAACAAAACCGACTTGTGAAAGCTTTCACTTGATGAAGTGAAGATAACTGTTAGCATTTGTTATGCTCTCAGGCTGGTAGAGGATTATTGGAACAATGGAAATTTCAGGCACTGATTCAAAACAATTTCTGTTCATTAAAGCTAAACTTCAACAATTTTGCAAGAGCAAATCCTTTCACTATCCATGGGTAGGATCCCACACAATAGAGTAACACAGTTAACACAAGATAAGATATACCTCTTGCCAAAAGAAATTTAAGCTCAGTCCAAGTTAAGCTCAATGAAGATGCAGATGTTGGACACAAACAATTTTCTAATACAGGCAATGAACAAAGAAACTGATCCCACATATAGACTTTATGGAAAGCATCTTAGGAACATGCGGGAAAACACATTTTAAAAAAGAGCCTGTGTTTCTTCCATTAACTAGAAAACACATTGCATTTTTTCCTGGATCTGACCTAAAAGTTATGCTTGAAGGAAATTCCAGCAGTTCTTTGGAAATGTGTGAGATCCTCTTCCCATGAGTATCAGTGCATCTTGCACATGCACACAGTTCAATATCATTTCTTACAGTTTCACATCACCAAAAGCAAGTTAAAAGCCCAATGACACAGAATTCTGATTTACACTTGGTCTACCAGCATTCTTGTCTCACACATGTCAAAGTAATCAACACTCAAAAGAATGTTGCCTTGCTTGTAAAATAAAATCAAGTTGCATGCATATTTTTAATTGCAACATTTCTAAACCCAGATCACATGCTTTCTTTTTTTTTTCCTCGTTTTTTAAAGTCTTTTTATTGCGGAGTCATAATCCAAGTTTAATGTTGCTTAGGCTACAAATTAATCTCTATCCCCAGCTCCCAACAACTGGCCCATGTTACTGTCATGCCCATGAGCTCGGGTGGTAGAAGGGGGGCACCACAGTGCCAGCTGCGACACGCAGCGAGCAAAGCATCTCCTGCACCGACAGAGTGGCAGCCTCATCTGAGAACTAGAAAGGTTTGTCTACACAAGTTCCTGCCGGTGCAAGCAGCCAGCTGCAAGAGCAAACCCTGCTCCAGCACCGTTGCAATTCCCTGAACGGACTAAGCTATGTCAACAAAAGCACTTTTTTCGCCAGCAGAGCTGACTCCTCAGCAGAGCTCCTGACAGTGTTGCGACAGCCACTCTACAGTGGCACCCGCGTTTTTCCCCTCAGAGTTTTCTACACTTCCACCTCTACACAGAGACTGGCAAGAAACAAAACAATGCAGAGAATAGGTGTCAGGACGAGGTGATGCATGTCCTGCTGGCTGGCTGGCACCACCTCACCTAATCTAAGAAAAACGCAAGGAGATGTTCTGCCTTCTTCCCTGAACCCCACCACACTACATGAAATCAAACACACTCAGCTCTAAGATCCTTTCGCCTGAATCAAAGGGTTCCCAATCCAAGCACCTGAGAAGGGTTGAGGGGTCAGGAGCGAGGTAGATACTTGGCCCTAGAACAAGCAGTGCCCTGTACAGGCTCCCCCTGGCTCTGCTCCCCAGCCAACAGTACCCAGCCACGCTGCTGGACCGCATGCAAGACTGCACATCATACCAGCGATATCAGTGGCTGCTGAAATAGTCCCCCAGTCTTTGCTCAAATTTCACCTCAGGCAAGAAGAGCTTTTGAACCTGGAACTACGACAAATGGCTCCCATTAGGAAAAACGGGAAATATTTTGGGGAGGGAGTGATTGTTTCCTCCTTTCTTCCTTCCACAAAGCAAATTTGATCTCCGTACCAGATTTTCACTTGCGAATGGGATTACAGGAAAATGCTCAGCTCCAGTGCTTGGCTACAAGTATTGCTGCGAAAAAGCTCAGGATTTTGTCACATAGGGATAAATCACTCAGCTATGAGCAGGAGACACCGACCTACCGAGCAGCCAGCTGTTTTTCTCAGCAAACCTTTCATTCCCGAGGATGCATTACATGACCTTTTCCCAAAACGAGCAGGAACTTATTTACATAGAAACTTACTAGTAAACACACTTGCCTAGTTTTATTTCTTATTTCTTGTAATTCTCCATACTTCAGCAGCTACCGTGTGCTGGAGCCATGTGCTCCAGCAGGTCCCCCAGCAGTCTGATGCACACCACGGCTGGCAGATGCCTTTGCTGCCACAACCTCACCGGAGCGGGATGTCCCCCCTTGCCCAGCTTTCAGGGATCTGGGGTGACCTTGGCCACAGCCGTCTGGCCTCCAGCATAGCCCCAGACGTCTCCCAGGCTCGGAGACAGACAAAAGAGCCAACTCACCAGAGGCAAACGCCAGCATTTTCAGAGGCCGTTTGGGAAGGTTGGCAATAGGAAGTCCGGGTGTAGGAGTTGACTCAAAGCGCCCTGCAACATTCATACGGCGGGAACTTCTCCGGGTAAACCATTAACCACCATGAAGCAGAGCTGCGAAACGCCCCTCACCATCGGGGAGGCTCTCACACAGCCGAACCCGCGCGGGCTGCACGGGGACACGCACACACAGATGCACAGCTATCCGTACACGTACAGACATACAAAGACACGGATACACACACGCCGCTTGGGTTTTTTAAGGGCAGGGGAAAGGCTGGCAATTCCCTCGGCTCGGGGCGAGGCGAGCGCTGACACCGCAGCCCCGCGGCGGCAGAGAGGGATCCGCTCGCATCCCCCGGACGCGAAGAGGGCACCTGGATCCGCTCTGCATCTCCTGGCGGAGAAGGGAGCAGCCGCCCCGCTCCGCTCCGCGCCCCCGGGGATATAAGAGATGCGCGGAGCGCCCCGAGCCCGCAATCCAGATGGGATATTTTGAGCCCTCGCTCCCCAAAAATACCCCGCCAAAAGCCAGAAATGTCCCCCCTCCCTCCAGCTTCGCTCTCCGACAGTGCCCGCGGTAGGAGAGAGAGCGCGGACCTCCCGCAGCCCCACCGAAGTTTCCGCGCCGCTCCGCGGGCGGCGGCGGAGCAGCCCCGGCGTCTTACCCGGCTGGCGGAGCGGGGTCCCGGGGCGGCCTGGAAGCAAAGGCGGCGGCTGCGCGGGGGCGCGGCGGCTTCCTGGGAGCTACACCTCCGCGGCGGCGCCGGGGCGAGCCGCGCTCCTGCGGAGCGGCGGCGAGCGGGGAGGAAAAGAGGAAATGAGCGGGAGGCGCATTGGAGGGAGGGAGGGGGAGGAAGGAGCCGTCGCCGAGGGACCAGGGAGAGCGAGGGAC